>JXCR01131016.1:8526-25816 GCA_002079205.1 Phalaenopsis hybrid cultivar | reverse complement strand
TGTAAATGGTAAACAACAAAACCTTACTAAGAAAAATAACTATGAAACAAAAGAAAAAAAAAAATCAAAGAAAAGGTAATATAAAATGTGAAACTCTAAGAATTTACTTGTTTGTTAAAAGTACTAAAACTTAAGAAAATCATTCAAAATATCTATCCCACCATTTGACTCCCTGTTTATAAACTAGGGATAAAGCAANAAGTCCATGAAAAGGATTCTTGCTTGCTCCTTGGCCTATTTCTCAGTATAATTTTCTCTATTTGAAGCATAACAGAAATTAACAGACACAAATCTTCATGGAATATCATATTCTCAAACTAGATGCAGGTGTAATCTCATGACCCTNAAGTCCATGAAAAGGATTCTTGCTTGCTCCTTGGCCTATTTCTCAGTATAATTTTCTCTATTTGAAGCATAAAAGAAATTAACAGACACAATCTTCATGGAATATCATATTCTCAAACTAGATGCAGGTGAAAATCTCATGACCCTACATGCCCAGCGCTCCAAATTTATTCCGTCTACTTTTCTCACTTAATCTTATTTTACTTTTGTCACTTAATCTTAATTTTCTTTAACACATTAATATAATAACACATGAAAGATTAATAAAAGAAGGCCTTTGGCAAAAGTTCAGAACTATTAAAGGATCCAACCCTAATCAAATTTGCATATATGCAATATCAAGGCTTCTAGGTTGTAATGATTACTGAGCAATTCCTTCGTGGCTAGTATTAACAAAAAAGTTCATAACTTTACAGATTTCATAACATGAGAAAATATACTGACTTTCTTTAAAATACTCGAGTAATCAGACCATCACAACTCTCATGAAGGAAAATCACTGATACGGTAATGCAATAAATGATGCGGCAAATTCCGCAACCATCTAAATGATGCAAAATCTTCTTATGTTCTAAGGATTGTGTTTAATGGTAAAAAATGGCCAATACAAGTATTGCATCCAAGGTCTAAATAGAGTTTTTTCAAATAAAAAAACTAACGAACAAAAACATAAAGTTTGTCAATAAATTGCACAAAGATATTGTGAAAGAAAAATTACCAGTGTTGATACGAGAAAGTGTGAAATCAATTATACATACTGCCAGCCCAAAGTTATTTACACTCATTTTTTTCCCTTCGAAGGTGAAATCAACAATTGTGGCCCCATTACGACGTAAAAGAATGTTACCCCTACAAGAAATATTTTTTTATTTAATTCACTAGCGGTAAATGGTATTCGTAGGCAACAATAAAGCAAAATGAAATGAATCATTTGGAAGTTTCGAAAGCAAATTGTTACCAGTGTAAATCTCGATGTTCAAATTCACATGCAACTTCTGCCACAGCTAATGAAGCGGTAACCTACAACGAGAAAGATGGAACTGCCTTCACATGAAAAGCAAATGTTTACCGAAACAATTTTGTGAGAGGAGAGGGTTAACAAATTGCTTGCCTGCACAAGTAAACTTCGAGCCTCATTAAAATTTTTAAGGACAAAGTTTTCAAGATCCTTTCCACCATCAGCTAATACAAACACAATGTAGCACTGAAATAAGAGTTACTATTGCTTAGGAAATAGAGATTTTCAAATTCTATCATTAACATAGGACAGTTGTCAAAATTAATGTCTTAGAGTCTGAAAACAACTTGATTGTCAGGAAATGCACAAGGATGATCATTTTCAGAATTATTTTTGGCATCCCACTCTTCCCATGCTCTAATTAAGTGTGTATCGTACAAGCCTTGACATACTCTAAAACTGTAAGGAATTAAGAAAATGTTTACAGAGAGGTAAACAAAATGATTGCACGGGGTATGAATAGTGAGATTAGGCAAGAAAAATATCAACATACTCCTTGGTCTCAATAAAATTTGCACACGAATTTAGATTTTCTCCATATTCATGCTGCTCTCTCAAAGAATTTAGTGTTAAGGAAAGCAAGACCTCTTCTAACACTTCTTCAGATTTCTAAAAGGAAGAGAGAGAGAGCAAAAGCATCATTAACACGAAAAAAGGTTGACTGTAAAAAAAGCTAAAAAAGAGCTCTGCAAACCTTCTGGACTTCTCCATTAACAACCAAATCACCGTCAATGGGAACTATCTTGCATACTGTTTCACCAGTTCTAAAAGCCTCTCCATATGTGCCTTCACCAAGCTTTATTATACTGCTAGCATCACTGTCTCCACAAAAGCCATTTTCAAACTAAGAACAAAATCTGAATATTTTCATGAGAAAATGTTTCTAATACGCTATCAATTAAATGTGGCAACATTGACTTGTACAAATGTATGAAACAACCAATTCTAACAAAGCTGCATATGTACTCAGTTCAGTTATCATTTCAAGTTTTCAGAACCAATCTTTGGATTGGCTCTCATTTCTAGATTTTGTTCACACATAAAGACCGAGCTCTTTATTATTTTCTGTTTAGAACACTAGCCAGAGATTTTTCACCTAAAATTTTCCAAGGAAAGTTGAAAATATGGCCTTAGTTAAATTTATTGAAGTGGCTTCTGAAGGAAAAAATAATATGAATAATAATACTTCATTATACCATATAGCCTTAAAATGCATAGTTTGGCTACAATCACTACTCGAGATGAGAATAAGACTTTTTTTTTTGTTCCAAACACTTAATAATTTAATGACTGAGTTTATTCTTTTAAGTCTTCAATTAACACCAGCCAAGATCATGCCAACTCAGATAAAGTTAACTTTCTACATCAACTTGCAAAAATCAGAACTTATATCAAGGTTGAAGTAAATTATTTGACTTTAATAGAGAATAAGCATGAAGCTTTTATAAGTTAACCTTCTCTTTGGATTTAGAAGAAGTTGCTCACAACCTTAGTAATGAGGTCACGTTAAAAATCAAAGTCTAGACTTATTTAGAAGTTTTTTTTTTTTTTTTGTGGGAAATGAGTTTGTTGTCTAACAATTAATTCAACATTAATCCACGCTAGAGAAATTATCAAAGAATGCTCAATTTCAGGTCCTCAATGAAAGTTGTTAATTGCTAAAAGAGTTAAATTGTATTACTTGTAATGAAACTCATTATTTATCACTTTTATTTTCTTTGGATGTATTATGAACTATTTTACTAAAATGATAAATTAATTTTCAATCATTTACTGGCAAATTATTTTAATCTATTTTATTAGTCATTGTATTTTGCATACTTTTAATCTCAAAATCAACCATTAAATTGGATTTGACGGTTCATTATTATTTTCTAACAATTAATTCAGCATTAATCCATGCCTCAAGAAATTACACTTGATTCGTTTTTAACTTGGCTTTGTTTCACCAGAGAAAATATCAAAGAAAGATCAATTTCAGGTCCTCAATGAAAGTTGTTAATTGCTAAAAGAGGTAAATTGTATTACTTGTAATGAAACTCATTAATTGTCACTTTTATTTTCTTTGGATGTATTATGAACTATTTTACTAAAATGATAAATTATTTTTCGATCTTTTACTAGCAATTTTTTTTAATATATTTTATTAGTCATTGTATTTTGCATACTTTTAATCTCAAAATCAACCATTAAATTGGCTTTGACGGTTCATTATTATTTTCTAACAATTAATTCAGCATTAATCCATGCCTCAAGAAATTACACTTGATTCGTTTTTTAACTTGGCTTTGTTTCACCAGAGAAAATATCATGAAAAGATCAATTTCAGGTCCTCAACGAAAGTTGTTAATTGCTAAAAGAGGTAAATTGTATTACTTGTAATGAAACTCTTTATTTAGTACTTTTATTTTCTTTGGATGTATTAGAACTATTTTACTGAAATGATAAATTACTTTTCAATCTTTTACTAGCAATTTATTTTAGTCTATTTTATTAGTCATTGTATTTTGTACACTTTTAATATCAAAATCAACCATTAAATTGGGTTTGACGGATCATATTATTTTTTGAACTCATTGAAATGATGAATTTATTTTGCTAAACTTTTGTAGATTTTCTGTTTTCAAATTTGAAACAAAATAAAATGGTTTTAGCTTGACCACTAACCAAGTATTTCAAACTTTTTAATAAATAGAGTATCAAAGCTTTAGATATCACTTTAAGGAATCATTCGCATTTCCATATTTTCTCACTTCATTTGACACTTCTCTTTTAGCGTCCTTCCTAACAAGTTCAAGTAGTGAGTCGTGTTTTCTATTTTGAAGAAATAGTGAGTGATGTTTCCTATTTTGAAGAAGAATCAAGCTCAACCTTCTTCCCTAATATTGAGTTTCATAAAGCTTAGCAACATTTACAATAAACGACGGGAGAGAATCTCATTGTTAAGAATCCAATAGAAGGCTAATTAAGTTTTTACACCTAACAGAGTCTAGGTACTTCAAAGCAACTAACCTCACTGTCTAAAAATAGATAAATAAATAATAAAAAATACCTCTCCATGTCTTGATATTATTCCAAATCATATTTTTTGGTCTTTAGCATCTCCTCATGCTCACCGTACTTAACAGAATATTGAATATAAATTTGTAAATGGTAAACAACAAAACCTTACTAAGAAAAATAACTATGAAACAAAAGAAAAAAAAATCAAAGAAAAGGTAATATAAAATGTGAAACTCTAAGATTTTACTTGTTTGTTAAAAGTACTAAAACTTAAGAAAATGATTCAAAATATCTATCCCACGATTTGACTCCCTGTTTATAAACTAGGGATAAAGCAGAATGATGCAAGAAAAGTTACATTTAAACAACATAAATAAAACTGTATAGCAAAACTTAATAAATGCTTGCTATAAATGAACTTAGCTAATATATAATCATTTGGTTAAATAGAGTACAAATGCTAATTTTCAAGTAAGGGGTGAGTTTGTGTGCAGTAACCTGCCAACTGCACCTAGGCAAGTCGAAGCTAGTGAGTACCATTAGCAAGTCAGGTGAGCAACCTTAATGGCATGAGTGACTTTATTCAATCTTTGAGGAGAGTATAATCAAGTGGATAGTTTTTGAGCGAGTTGAACTAGATGTTGAGTTCATCATGCTTCTGGTGACTTTCAAGTATTCAACTTTCCTAGTTTGCTAGCTTTGAACCTAGTTCATACTTTTCAACAAAACTAATTGAACTAGCCTAGGATATAATTTAAGTGTATATAACTGGTGAGTTAATTTATATACCACAAAAATGATAGTGTGTCAAAGTTAAGAAACATAGAGCAAATACAAGTTCTACAAATTTTGGTTTGGTTCAGGTTGGGCAAAAGATGAAGATTACTTCATTATGGGCTTTGATTGTATGGAATCGGTTCGAGTTGTTTAATATCTAAGTCTAGTGAAGAAAACAACCAACCATTTAAAAACCCATGTCATCAAGGGTTTAAGCGACAACTTACCAATATTAAGTACAACATAATTTTTTATCTAGTTAAAAAAAATTCAAGTGGGAAGCAATAACTGAAATCTCTCTTGATGTTTAAAGATTCAAAGGATATGTTATTTAAAATTCGTAGAATCAAGAAAACAAAATGTTAAAGTATTTTTTGTATGATCTAGAAGCTGCAACTTGCTAATTGATTATCAAAATGAGCTCGCTAGTTGATTTATATATTCAAATGAGAATCAAACAAGAAAAAAAACTATTGAAACCAAATCATTACTTAAAGTTCTTAAATGAAATAATAAACACTTATTTACAGCATTTACTAGAGGAGTGAATTAACAATTCAAAAATTCGTGGGAACATATTCATGCTTGTGAGATTAGAGACTTGTTTAAAAAAAAGTCATAAATNTTACAGCATTTACTAGAGGAGTGAATTAACAATTCAAAAATTCGTGGGAACATATTCATGCTTGTGAGATTAAAGACTTGTTTAAAAAATAGTCATATAAAGGTGTATGAAAGTTTTAATTAAAAAACTAGGAATTTACCAATAATCCAAGAAGACTTCAGACAATTTTATTGGACATGACTGCTTGCAAACCATAAGAAGTTGCTCAAATGCAGTCAGTGATTCCCCACCACATGACTCTCCAGGTAAGGCCCCTGAATCGTTCATGCCACCAGCCTTAACCATCTTACATGTCTTGTTCTTTGAGAAAGCCATTGCACCTTCACATTCATCATTGANCTGAATCGTTCATGCCACCAGCCTTAACCATCTTACATGTCTTGTTCTTTGAGAAAGCCATTGCACCTTCACCATCATCATTGGTGATTCCCTCTTGTTTTATGCTGAGGGCACTAAGGGAAGATAAAACAGAATCTGCCCTCAAATCTTCAATCAATTTTTTATTAGCACTTCCTAAAGAAATATCCCTTGGGACAATAGAAAAGTTTGAGGCAACCTCTGAGAGAAACTCCTTCGTAGATTTCTTTGTTGCACTATAGGATTTACACTCGCTCACTTCAAAAATTGAATTTTCTCTGATCTGTGATAGAGAACGGACAACACCATGCTTGACAGAACCATCAGTAGTAGTGTAACTTGAGGGAGCTGGTATTGTTTCCATTATCTTAGAAAGTGGCCATGCAGTGCACTGTCCCGAAAAAAGCTTTGATCTTCTCCATCGACCCACAATGGCAGTCAAGTCCTGCTCCATGCAGTTATAATCTGCACCCATCTTCCAAGTAAACTTATTGGGTGAAGGACTTTCCTCCAACAGTTCAAAGGCATCAACCTCTTCAAAATATGCCTTTTCCTTGCTGAAATCATAGAGTTGTTCCGAAGCTTTCTTCTGCAAACACACCATGTATGTTGCCATAGAGAATGACTATCATCCTATCTTACTGAAGTGCCAATCAAGAGAATCTAACTTCAACAAAAAAGAAAAAGAAGCTTTAAGATAATATTAGTAGAGAAACAAGACCTGCTTTATTTTATTCCGCTCGCCTCTTTGTTTTGGTTTTGTCCTCAAATCAAGGCCGCCAACAAATATTATGCTTTCCCTTCCCCTATGAATAAGCGATAAAATTAAAATAAGCATTAAGGGCAAACTTTATAACCACAGCAAACAAAATAGCGATCACGAAGCGTTGTTATAAAATTCTCATTCATAATCTTGAAACAAGAAGGTTAAAAATTCAATCGAAACTAAGAATGACATAAACTCCAAGCTGACCTTATGGAAAGGGATCGATTCCAGCTAGTCCTCTTCAGCGGCCCACCGTTTATTCTTCTCCATGGATTGGATTCATTTCTTTGCAATTAAGTGTAATAAATCAGACAAAGGAGTGAACATTACTAGCGTATTCCATAAGAGCTGCATAGTTTGAGGAGTTTTCCGCGTCTACCTTTTATCATTAGTTTCTCTTGGCAGCTTTCTCCCCTCGTCGACCAACGCGATTTGGTCCTCTGAAAACCGCTCGGCATCAGGTGATGCGATTTCCATAAGAACGACCCCTTTGCCTATAGCATATTGGGGGAAAAGTGGAGCAGAATCGAAGCGACGAGTTCAATAGGAGCAGGAAACTAGGGTTTTCACTAGTACCTCATGAGAAAATGCTCCCAGTGAGTCAGAGAAAGAGAGCAAGGGAGCACAGGGCTTTGGGGAGGGAAATTTGAACTCGACAGTCGCTTCAAAAAACAGCGATTCTTTTTTTTTCTTATGGGCTATTTGGTGTGCTTCAATATGTACGCCATTCTATTTTATTTTTTTGTAAACATTTTTTTTATTTTATTTTATGGTTTTAGACATTAGTATGGAAGTTGAACTTTGTCAACCAGTGTTCTAAATTGGAGATATGTGCTTAATTGTACATTGAACATATGACCACATGAATCTCAAGAAAATTTAATAGATCCCACTAGGAAGATACCATAAGACTACATCAAAACAATCGAAAGACAGGCATCATGAATCATGCCTTTCGATTGGATAATTGGCTGACCAAAGAAACGTATATCCATATGAAAAAAATATTGTGCACTTCATGTTTTATCAACTCTTTTAAAGGGGAATGAGTTAGCTATTAAAAAAAGAAATTTTCTTATCGATTAATCCCTCTATCTCCAACATATGGAGACTTTTGACGTTAGAAGGTAAGACGCCCGGCTAGCTGACTTCGTCTACTGAAGGCAGGAGAGCAACACCCTCGTGCGATGGGATTTGTGTTGCCACATATGCATGCATTTGTCGTTGGCTGAGCGGATTTGAGGCCATGACTTATGCATTAGTGATACGCACACTCGTCCTACTCCCTAACGCAAGAAGTAGCAATAAGTTGAATGATTATGTCGTCTTTTCTATCCTTTGTTTCTTCATCATCGCATGTCTGACCAATCTAGGCCACTTGGAACCATTCGGCCTCCCTACATCTTCCGACCATTTTCCTGTCTGCGGGTCTTATTAGCAAGTTTCTTCTTGGGTGTTGGGAGTCGGTCGCATGCTCTCGAGCTTTTTTTTTCTCGCCATCTAAATGGCAATTTTTCTCAGTCGGCAGTTCAATGGTTTATTGCCACTCGCCACCACTAACCTCCGTTAAAACTGACTTAAGGATAGGATTTCTAGCAATGATGATGGGAAAGTGCTCCTCATTCTCTATTTATAAGGAATACCAGCACAAAAACTCAAGGATTTTGATTATTGGAATTATTTATTATGCAATTAAAAAATAATTTTTTTTTATTTAGTTTTTTATTCTTATTGCAGTTGTCACTTTTGAAGAAGTAAGAAAATTGAAGAACTAAATATATTACATAAAGAATATGATCGCACGAATCACCTGCAAATTCAACGGATCGCACTAGGAAGGTACTAAAGGACTACATCAGACTAGCGAAACGATAAAGGCTTCAGGAATCATTCTTTTTAGTTGAATCATGGGCCGACCAAAGGAAAGTATATCTAAACGAAGAAGATTTTAAGCACATGATTTGATGGATAGTCATGCGTCATTAACCCCTCAACCAATATCTAGGTTCTTATAAAGAGAACCAATGATCGCTCCCTATAACACCTTCTTAACCCTCTACGAAAACTTCTTGTCCAAATAAATGTTGTCAGTCAATTTGTGGTAACACGCCCTCTGCCTGGTGATCTAAGTTCATCATAAGGATAAGATGGTCTCTGTAGGGGATTCTCTCAAGAAAGTTGTCCGACGACCTTCCAGCCAACCGAAGGATATTTATTCAACCGAACGATTATCGGACGCCCAAATGTTAGCATCAGTAAATCATTAATACCCCACTTCATATAGTTATGAATGTGAAATGGTGTCAATGACGGTTACGATCATTCAAAAAACCCAGAGTCAATTACAAATATGTAAAGGTGTAATGACACATTAATCATTTGTAACGTTCCTATTTAAAAAAAAAAAGGCAAATATGTAACTTACTAGACATTTTTTAGAATTTATAAGAGGAGGGGGGCTCATTTCTTCAAAAAGAGACTATTGAATCTATTTCAAGAATACTTGTGTTATTATGCAATCTACTTCTTTCTCTTTCTTTTACACTTCTACCCTTCAATTCGTCCAATGCTCTAATCCTTGGGCATGACCCATGGTACATCGTGGGATTCAAAACTAACATTCATTTTTAAATCAAAAAATAATTAAAAATTAATTTCATTTGAATCTACATCCAATGTGTGATAATGTCTTGTATGTTGAAGTATTTTGTTGGAAAAATTTGTTCTAATCGTTTGAATTTGGTTTTACCTAGTTCAACCAAGATCGAATTTTAGTTTGAAATAAGGATCAGTTGTTCACATGAATACTCTCACATATTTTCTTTGAATAAAAATTTGTAACAAGAGGACATTGACGAGAACACACGTTGATTTCTATATGGAAGTTCACATGTGCCATCGATAAGAGAAATGACATGATGAATATTAGGATTTCATAATGAGAGTTCATCGAGGAATTTGACAGAAGTAGTGTCATGTGAAGGAGAAATTGATTTCATGATGTGAGCTTAACAACAACATCATATGAAGTTGTGGCATGTCAAGGATAAGAGGACTTTATGACAGTGGCCAATTAAAGTCATGAAGTGTAAAGGGAGATATTATTTTATGATAGGAGCTCATTGAAAGCATTGATTGGAGTGACATTGCATGAAGAAGATGTGGTGTTTGAACCTTATTTATAATAAGGTCAAACTAAAGTTTGAATTCAAGTCGTTTATAATTAATTTTGTTTGCAATAGACATTACTAAGAAGTCTTATTTTTCTTAGAGCTGAATTTTTAGATATAATTTTCTAAGAAAATAAATAACTAGAAAATTTCTCAAATTTCAAATTTTAGGAGGCAATAAGTTCAATTTTATTTATTAAAAAAATTCAAAAGTTTATTTTTCTCTCACGTCTCTCAGATCAAGAGAATTTCCAATCATGCATTTTTTCATTCGTGAATCTAAAACATTATTAACACCCCTTACCAATCTTTCTTACCATGACTTATCACCTCTTTGTGGTTGTTGCAACAACCATCATCGCTTGGCATAAGCGCTATAACCATCATTGCTCATCACACCACCTGTTGTAATTCTCACCCTCCACCTACTGCAACTTGTTGCTTGATAACCACAATCTATTCTCACTCACTCTCTTGTTGTTATTGCTCTCCATGTGCCGTTATTTAAACGTGACTACTTGTAGTTGTCTACTTCTCTTGCTTGTCGCCATCCACCACTCGGCACTACCCTTCTCATACTTGTCTCTCACCATTGTTATTCATTGTCCTGTGATCCCGACTTTATATATATAGAGATGTAAAATGTGATGTATGTGATTATATTTATAATATTTAAATATGAGATATTACACAAGTATACATATCATTATCAAGTAATATAAAACTTTCTGATTAAGTCCCGAATATCGAACCCAGGGGAAGGATTAGTTTTATATAACAAAATACTTAGCAATATATATTCTTACTCAAACTTAAGGTGCTATAATAGGAATAAAAGTTTGATTTTTTTTGTAATTGTTGATAATTTAAAATATAGTAAATAACTAATTAACTTAACTAAAATACTTGCAAGAAGAAGGCAATATAAGTAAAGTATCTTTTTCTTTATCATGAATCAGTGATAAACAAAGAAATTCAGTTGTGGAAGTATGTTAAATGTGGTGTGCCAAATAAGAGCAATAATATTTTTTACCCTTTCTAGAGTTGCTATGAAAAACATTGGTTAATCTATAGTTTGAATAGTCTTTAAGACCGGCTAGGCAGGGAAGATACTAGCTCCCACTCTAGAGTTCCCTCTTCTCTCTCTACCTGGGGGGCTAACATTTTGTATCAAAACCTAAAACTATAAATCAATTAAGGGGCTTTAGCCTATCACTCTAAAGTCCTCTAATTCTACAGCCTTGAAAATATATTTTCCTATTTATTTGCATTCAACCCCATGAACTACATTCTCATTCATGAAATCAATATGTGATTCCAACCATTTGTTGACTGAGATAATATCATCTTGGATCTTACATGTTTTCACAACAGATTTTAACATCTTAATTAGCCAAATCAAGAAGTAAATGAAGTGCAAGGTCTTGAATCTTCACAACTTCTTCCAACATTGAAGTCTAATACTTCACACAACTTTCTTTAAACATTTAATCACTTATCATTTTAAGGAAAATGATAATAAAAACTACTCTGAATCCATGGAGAAAATACAGTCACACATGAGTTTAAAAGTATAAATCATGCACACAAACAATAAATCTAAAATTAAAAGCTAAGTGTAGTCACAAATTTAAACACTTATCTCAAATTCTCTCCACTAAATGTATTGAAGTTCCTTTGATTTCTCTTCCTTCTCTCATAATACAAACTATCACTCAAAATAATATAAAATAAAATAAAGGTGGCCGGCGGCTGCAGTTGTAAATTTTGGGGGTTGGTTGTTGGCCCCCTCTTTTGGAAATTCTAAGTCTTTTCTTATAAAAATCTAAGGAGTGACTTAGTGTCTCTTAAAAAATGTGTCTTCATTCAATGAATCTAAAATTTATCTCCTCAAAAGCCAATTGAATGAATTTTTGTGTCCATGGGCTATTTCCCACATTTTTATCAAGGGTTGCTTCAAACACCTCTTCAAAATCCCACTCCAATTAATATTTCTTCAAGTAACTAACTTTGGCACTTAAGCACGAGGTACTTGGCACTTAGGCGCCCCAATTCATTTTTGCACATTTTATCATTTTTGCTCCAAATTTGACCCCTTTTCACTCCTTTTAGCATTTTACATCCATTTGATTGTACATACAAGAAAAATACATAAATACCTTTCATTAAAGCGCAATATCTCAAAAATAGGTATAAAAATGTGTATAAAAACACTATATATTTTAGGTGATTAAAATTTCATAAACTTAAGATGTTACTTGTCCTCAAGTGACCATTCAATCTTTAAAAATCTACATAAGTAGATAATGCATATGAGTTTCTTTAGGAGTTGCTAAAATTTTGATTTATAAATATAGTAGTCCAAATTAGAAAAAAAATTAGTTAATGAGACCAACTTAAAGTTTAAAATTTTCTAATGTTAAGAAATATGAAAATATGAGTTCCTATCTAATTTAGAAATATTGTAGATTTTCCAAATATATAATTTAGCCCTTTTATTATCTCCACTTAATAAATTTTATTAAGAATAATTTTGCTTACCATATTATATTTTTAAGCTTATGAGTTTCTCAAATCTTATACTTTAAAAAGATCAAATGTGGAACCAATTTTTTATTAGGCACTAATCCTCAAGCTTCTCCTCTCTTTTCTTTTCTTTTTTTTTTCTTTTACTTTTTATTTTTCATTTTTAAGCAAGAATTACTATATCTGGATAGACCTTTAATGGTTTTGAATTTCACTTCTCCTTTCTTAAAGCAAAACCCTGATATAAATCTTTTACTTATAAATATAATAATAGTTTTGAAAATTATTTTTAATAAATAAAATTTAATTATTAAAAATAAAAGTCTAAATTTCTAAATATTTCAAAAATACAATTTTTCTTACTAAAGTTAGTTACCCTATATTTACAATTTCTACACTAAAAATTTTTAAGTTCAAGTTTTTCTTCATTACTGTAAATTTTAACTAAATTTTTTTACTCATTTTTAATGTTAAGAAATATGAAAATATGAGTTCATATCTAATTTAGAAATATTGTAGATTTTCCAAATATAGAATTTAGCCCTTTTATTATCTCCACTTAAAAATTTTTATTAAGAATAATTTTACTTACCATATTATATTTTTAAGCTTAAGAGTTTCCCAAATCTTATACTTTAAAAAGATCAAATGTGGAACCAATGTTTTATTAGGCACTAATCTTCAAGCTTCTCCTCTCTTTTCTTTTTTTTTTGTTTTCTTTTTTTTCTTTTCTTTTTCTTTTTCTTTTTCATTTTTAAGCAAGAATTACTATATCTGGATAGGCCTTTAATGGTTTTGATTTTCACTTCTCATTTATTAAAGCAAAGCCCTGATATAAATCTTTTACTTATAAATATAATAATAGTTTTGAAAATTTTTCTTAATAAATAAAATTTAAGTATTAAAAATAAAAGTTTAAATTTCTAAATATTTCAAAAATACAATTTTTCTTACTAAAGATAGTTACCCTATATTTAGCATTTTCTACACTAAAAATTTTTAAGTTCAAGTTTTTCTTCATTACTGTAAATTTTAACTAAATTTTCTTACTTATTTCTAAAATAAAAATTTTATTTACCTAATATAACTTCATATACATAATCATTTTTCAAATCAAAATCAAATTTATTTGAGATACAATTGAGAACAAATAAACTTTCAAGTTTCTTTAAAATTTTTCATCCCCCCAAACTTAAATTTTTAACAAAAATAAACCATTTAGCATCATATATAAAAGTAGGAATGAAAACAAACTATAACATGCTTGCAGGAATTTTCATATCCTAAATATACAAGTACAGAAATTAAAAATAGGAGTAGAAAATTAAATTGATCAAAATTTTAATTCTACTTAATATAAGGAGATTCATTAGACTTATATGCAGTGGAGTATAACTGAAAAGCAAATAAACACAATCACAAATAAACACAATTGCAACATAAAGAAAAATAACTGGTAGTAAATTGAAAATTTTAAACATGCATATTTAAGTAGCAAGTTAGCTAAATTCTAAACCTTTCTAAGATTCCAAAAAGTTTAACAAACACTAAATAGATACAACAACATAATTAAAACAATTACTAGGACTAAACCATAATAGCTAAACACAAAAATACAAATACATCACAATAGGTGTACAAAATAAAATATTCTCAACAATAACAACTGAAAACACAACACAAAGTACAGAACAATTACACTAATAACAGTTTATAACAACACAGAAACTACAAACATAAAACATAATACAGAACTGCAAATCCAACTAAGCATCATCTTCCTCATCACTATCATCACTACGCCAAGTAGCTATAGGCTCATATGGTAGATATCTAGGATACTGAAGAAATACTACGTCTCAATTACCTCTATTGAGATTCTCCATAACTGTGTTGTTTTCCTCCTCATAATCACTTCTTCTCATATACCCATCCATATGCTCAGCAAAATGCTCTAAATTTGCAGCTTTTTCATTGGTATAAATAATATTATTCAATATTCTTTCCATAAGCTGTGACTGAGTATCAGAACCAGAACCCTGACCTCATGATGTAGAAGCATGTGAAGCAAATGCTCCTGAAGTAGAGGCAGTAGAAATACTGGAGAATCTACCCTTCCATCCAAAAATAGAATGATGTGAATAAGTCTTCACATTCACACTGATAATGGGCTTCAGTGGCTATAAGATCTCCTCCCAGCTATCATATCTAACACCAGCCTACTCACATAACAAAAAGATCAAGGTTGCAAATCCCAAACCTGTGGTAGCAGCAACAATGGCAGAACTGGTAATAATTTCATAAATCAATCCTCTAATACAAGTCACCTTGGACTGCTGAATACAGTAGTTCAAGGTTGCTCTCTCTCGAGTCACTTCATTCAGATGATTTGTAGGCAGCAGACGAGCATATATAAAATAGTGTCAAGCCTTTGCATTGGCATCCAACTTCGTGGCAGAAAATTTACTCTTCTTTCATTTGTAACCTTCCATAATCCTCTCCCATCAGTTAAAGATGATATAATCTCATCTAGCTCCTCCTCAGTAAGACTATAGTTTGCATAAAAACACAAAGTACTAGGAGACAAATGATAAAACTGATTAATTACCTCAACAGAAAATGGTACCATATTCCCCCGCACTATGACTCCTTCCTCATCAGCCTCTAAGAGATTCACATAGAACTCTCGTACTACAAAGATCATGATGACAGCAAAAAAATAATAGAACCGCTCCCACTGGCGGCTAACAATCAACTCTTCAACAGCTCCTCCTGGACTTTTGAAACATCACTCAGAAATTAGTTTCCTTGTATGTAAAGCATCACTGTACCTGTCCCGCACTCTCAAACTAACAAATTTACTTGAATCAAACGGAGCTTTTCCTTTGCTTCTTTTCATTCTTGGTGTCATTTCTAAAAATTTATATGAAATTANACGTAATCAGTGCTTATTCTAGTTGATCCAACATCAGAAAATCATTTAATTTGAGTTGGTCACCTAAAAAGTAAGATTTCAACATGTGACCATTCAGTTTGAATATTTTATCAGTTTTAGGATCTTTGATATTCACAGCTCCATAAGGAGAAACTTTCATCACAATAAATGACCCCATCAACCTAGACTTAAGTTTTACTGGAAATTATTTTAACCTTGCATTATAAAGCAAAACTTGTTGCTCTGACTGAAAATTTTTAGTCAGAAACTTTTGATCATGCCACATCTTCATCTTTTCTTTATAAATCTCAGCACTTTCATAAGATTTATTCCTTATTTCTTCAAGCTCATTTAATTGCAATAACCTCTTCTCACCAACATCTTTCAAATTTTAATTAAATTCCTTTATCATCCAATATGTTTTATGCTCAACTTCAACTGGTACATGACACGATTTCCCAAATATTAGCCTGGGGGACATTCCTATAAGAGTTCTGTATGCAGTCCTATAAGCCCACAAAGCATAGTCAAGTTTGGCTGACCAATCCATTTTAGTTGGATTTACAAATTATTCTAATATTCTTTTAATTTCATGATTGGATAATTCACCCAAACCACTTGTCTAAGGATGATAATTAGTAGCAATTCTATGGTTAATATGATATTTTCTTAATAATTTCTTCATTATTGCATTTCTAAAATGATTTCTCCCGTCAGTTATGATCACTCTTGACATCCCAAATCTACAAAATATATTTATTCTTATAAACTTTACAACCATATGAGCATCACATCGAGGTAAAACAATAATTTCTATCCATTTGGATACATAATCTACTGCTAACAATATATATAAATTTCCAAAAGATGGTATAAATGGTCCCATGAAATCTAATCCCTAAACATCAAATATCTCAACTTCTAACACATAATTGAGTGGCATCTCATTCCTCCTAGAAATATTGCCTCTCATTGGCATCAATCACAAGTTTTAATATAAGAATTAACATCTCTAAAGATTGTAGGCCAATAAAATCCAGATTGTAAAATTTTGTATATTGTTTTATCAACACCAAAATGTCCCTCAAAATCAGAATTATGACATTTTTGGACAATTTATAAGTTTCTTCTAATGGTACAACATCTTCGAATGATCAGATCCTTTCCTTGTTTATATAAATATGGGTCATCCAAAAAATAAGGCTTAGCTTCAGAAATAAATTTCTAATAAGATCCTTTCCTTGTTTATATAAAAATGGGTCATCCCAAAAATAAGTCTTAGCTTCAAATAAAAAATTCATCTTCTGTTGGTATGTCATTCCATATGGTATAATATCACTAACAATGAAGTTCACAATGTCTGCATACCATGGAACACACCACTCATTAATATTGAACAAATTTTCATCTAGAAAATGTTCTTTAATCTCTTTTTCAAAATAGAGTGGTTTTTCTAATTCAAGTCTGAATTGATGATCAATAGGTTTATTCTTAGCTCCCTTTTTATATACTATTACAAAATCAAATTCTTGCATAAGAATAATCTATCGTATTAATCTAAGTGTTGCATCCTTCTTTTTCATTAAATATTTAATAGTCGAATGATCTGTACACACAATACATTTAATTCCTATCCAGTATGATCTAAATTTATCAAAAGCATATACTACTGCTAATAACTCTTTATTTGTTGTTGTATAATTAATTTGAGCTTTATTAAGAGCTCTACTAGCATAGTAGATAACTTTGAAAATCGTATCATGCTTTT
>JXCR01131013.1:26952-91298 GCA_002079205.1 Phalaenopsis hybrid cultivar | reverse complement strand
GCCAAACTAGTTTTGCCAGATCCACTGGGACCACCTAGGATGTTTCACAGAAATTAAAAATGCATTGCCAAGATTGGATTTATTGTAGGAAAAAAGCAGATAAGTCATCAGGAAAAGAATAGAACAATCAACCTAAGCATATCAAACAAATAGTAAATTGAGAAAAACATTTAAAAAAAAACAAATAACTTCAGCTGAATCAAATATTTGCTGGGGAAGGAAAATTCGTAAAACTAAAACAATGAAATTCCATCATCTATATGTATTTCATGCCAATGACATGATGTGGGTATAAATTGTGTATAATTTTTTTATGCTGGATATTTCAATCATTCATTAGACTTTAACATCACTTCATATTTTTCAAGTTTATTACTTTGTTACCAATTAGTTAATTTATCAGCATAGTGTTAGCAGTTAGCTAGTGGATGACATTTGATTCATCTATAAATAAGTAATGAAGAAGTTTCTATGACATGAATTACATTTTTTTATTACTATTGTGAATGTAGGGACTTTTTTCATCAACTCCACGACAATGAATTTTTTATCAAGCGTAAAACATGAATCCAAGATGGTCAATCTCCATGCCCAAGCATGAGGCTTAATATACATTTTGTCTTAAGATATAAATATAGAGATATATACACACATACACAAGCACACACGCACATGAATTTTAAATTTATTAATAACTATTATTTTGCTATATTATAAATTATTTGTATGTTGATTATCCCATAATGAGCTTAGAGGTAGTTTGAACTTATATTTATCAAGATATTTCTATAATGGCGCTTTATTTAATGTTAGAAAATTTAGTAAGATGAGTTCCGATCTTTAATATTGTGCAATTTGAAGAGCGCCTTGAGGCGTGCCTCAGCGCAATTAAAAAGAAATATTCATTAAGGCACAAACCTTGAACAGCTTCGGTGAGGTGTGTCTCACCGTATCTCAATTAGATTGAGCCATATGTGTCACTTCAATAGGATTTTATAGCCTATAAAAGACAGTTCTGCTTCGAACCAACGCTTCGCACACACCTCAGATTCAAGATCCCCCTCTCTATTTCTCAAACATACAACGAGTCAACCTTCCCACCTCTCTGTCTCATGTTGCATCCGCAGTCGCCATGACCTATAGCTTCTCTTGCATCCACGGCAACTGCTCCTATTATTGTCGTCGTTGACACATGTTGTTACTGTCGTCATTGTTGTCGTCGTCATCGCCCCCTCCACCTCACCAAATAGTCTTCTTTCCAAAACCATTAAGTTTTAAAATTTCTACAACCCTAAACCCTACTATTTTTTTAATTTCTTTGAATTTTGAAACAAAAATTTATTCCAAGTTTATTTATAAGAAATGGTTAGAGATAAGGAGAAATTCACATTTGATAATCGAAACGATCTGACATAGAGTCATAGTGTACAAGATGATAGGAGGTAGCAAAAACACGTCTTTATTTGAAATGCAATCACTATGAGAAGATATTTAAAGGTGTTATAAGGAAGAAAAAACACCTATCTGGCTCACAAAAAGATGTTGCATCATCTGCTAAAGTGCCATAAGCAGTGAAAAAGGAGATTCAATCATTTATGAAAAACTCAACAATGTCATAGCATCTTGCAAAACGAAAATTTAATTATAGAGTTGATATTGGCTCTTACTATGACAGGGCTTCGCAACCATAGTTAGTAGAGGTATAAGAAGTTTCAAAGAATATTATATAATAAATGTAAGCTCAAAAGATGTCTCTAGAGCATATTAGAGAGGCACATAAATATTTCTAGACAGATATTAGGAGGTTTTTTAATGAGAATGTCAAGAAGAGGTGTATCCTGACTTGACATGGATCAACTAACGAAGCAGGATGCTTGAGCCAATACAATATGTAGTAAATAAACTTGCAAGGTAAGTTTTATTGCTTTAATTCCATACATTAGCCAAGGCATAAATTCCCTTGGCTAAATATGGAATGGCTATAAGAAGCAGAAATAGTTTAGCCCAAATTCTTTTGTAAATCTTTTAAAGATATGCGCCACGTATGTTAGAATTCAATCTTTTAATGATACCTACCATGATGAATGTGGATCTTGTTGTTTCAGACCATGAATGAAAATGCGTAGTTGGCAAATACATGAAGAGAAGTACATCACTTCGCTCACATTACCTTTTTTTATTGTCTCGGGTACAAGGCACCTTGAAGGAAATTACACCTCGTCTGGATGACAACCAAGAAATTATATAAGAAAAACGTATGAATTCTCTAACACATCTTTTATCACGAATAAATCTTCACATATGAAATAACATATCGAATGATGTCATATATTTATTGCTGAAAGTTGAGTTACAAATACATTTAAACTTTGAGCTTTCATCAAAATTCTTATGCTTCAAGTACTTAATACATCAAATGCACAATATATTGATTACAAGTAAGTTTAAGCATAATATATCTTCAAATATCGCTCGTTGATGGGTGGCATTGGATGACATCCGTCTGCATTGATCAACAAATAGGCTCTTCCTTTTTAAATTTCCGATCGCAAAGGGTCTTTCCCATATGGACTCAAATTTATCGTGTCTTTTACAGAGAGTTACAATTGGGTGGCGTAACGCCAACACCATGTCTCCAATCATGAAGGTACTTGGCCTTACCAGCCTATCATAGGCTTTGTCATTCGAGCACAATATAGCACGAGGTTCTGTTGGGCTTGCAAACAAAGTCCCTCAAGATTATCCAGCTTTTCCAACCGAAGTCAGACATTATGTTCACTATTTATTTGATTGTCTATTGCAACACGCAACAAGGGAATTTCAACTTCCAAATAAAGGATTGTCTCGGACCCAAAGGTCAAGGCATAGGGAGTAACACAAGTGGGTGTACGATATGTTGTACGATACACCTACAAAATTTCTAAGAGCTTCTCAAGCCATTCTTTTGTTAATTGCATGTAGAAATTTCTTTATAAGGTTTACCAAGGTTTTATAACAGCCTCAGCCAAATCATTCGCTCCCGGATAATATATCGTGGAAAATCGCCAAGCAATCTGATAATGATGAGCAAACCTATTGATTTTAGTATTTCTCAAAGCAAACATAATATCAGAAATGACACGAAGCGGCACACCAAATTGACAAAAAATATTATTTCTCAGAAAATGTAATACATTCTCGGTCTTTACCTCACTTAATGGGATGGCTTCCACCCACTTAGAAAAATAATCAGTAGCTACGAGAATGAATCTATGTCTTTGAGAGGACGAATGGTAAGCCGACTATAATATCAGTTCCCTAGGCCTCGAAAGGTCACGATGCCACTATAGAATGCAGAGTACTTGAGGGTTTATGAAGTATTGGGCAAAAGATCTAGCATTGATGACACCTCTTTGCGCACTCCAAGCAAAAAAAGGGATACTGTAGGCACGTAGTAACCATGTCTTTTAATTTTCATTTTTATTTTGTGACATGCAGAGGGGATCAACAAACACCGTCATGAACTTTAATCATGACTTTATGGATTTCATCTCTCCCAAGGCAAGGCAATCACATTTACTAAAATGAGTGTCGACAATGTATCATTAATAATGGTGAAAGAAAGAGCTCTCTCCTGCATTTGAGCAATATGGGAACGATCTTCATTTGTAATAATGGCTTGCCACCAATCTATACATGATTCATCAACAACAACTAGTATTATGCTATCATTAACCAAAGGTGATGCTTCTAAGGAATCAAAATATGTGGGTGACGGGACCCTTCTATCCTAAATAACTACTGTCACCAAAACCCCATTTGGACTAGATAGCGTAGCAAGAGCATCAGCTTTGTCATTCAAATAATGTGATATTTTTACAACTGCAATATCAGGGATATGCTCCAATTGCGTCATGACTCGTTTATGATAACATAAAAGTTTGTAGGTCCTCATTACTCGGCCGATCACCATGGGAATATCCATATACTTTTACTTTCTTGATATTCATTTGGATAATAATCTCTAGTCCAAGGAATAAGGCTTCGTATTCTGCCTCAATATTAGTACATGACTCTGTTAAACTATATGCATAGTGAATAATACCATATTTTGAGAATACAAATATCATCCCAATCCCAACTTTCATTCAGGGTATAGCACCAGATAGGTCTTTTTTTAAAGAAGACACACAATCGAAATATAATTCCCACTCAAGAGAATTGATAACTAGTAGATGTTCATCGAGAAAGAAATCGTTCAAAATTGAATCAACCTGAATCGGATGAGCAGCTAGAAAATCAATGAGAGATTGTCCTTTGACGACATGCATAGGGACATATGCAATATCAAATTGCAATGGTATCATAGCCCAATTTTCACCTTGGATTTAAAACTTATCCGATGGGAAAGCAAATAATGTTTTAATTTTTAAGCAACAAATATCAATGTCAAACAATATTTTTTTATTGGTGGATATTTCATCTAAGTTGGGATGAAGCATCGACTAAAATAGTAAAGGGCATTCTCTTCCACATTCTCATTTACTTGAGCTAAGAAAGCTCCAACCGATTCATCCAAAGTGGCAATGTATAATATCAGAGGTTTCCATATGATTGGAGCTGATAATACTCCTGGGTTCATTAAATAGCATTTAATGTCATCAAAAGCATCTTGACATGCTTTATCTCAATAGAAACAGACCCATTTCTTTTAGAACACAGCGAAGGGTTGCCATCGTCTATAAATATTTGAGGTAAACCTCCCAATGAACGCATGCTTCCCGTCAAGAAAATACAATTGTGTTAAGATTTTTGGGAGGTCCCTACCAACTATGGTTTTGAATTTTTTAGGATCAACCTTTATGCCTTTATATCGGACTAAGAAAAAAAACATCTCCGAAGATACGCCAAATGCGCATTTCAAGGGGTTCATTTTCAGATCATATTTTCTAAGGCGCTCAAAACAACTTATGTTTGAAAGATGATTTTTTTAAAAAAATGGCATTTTATCACCACGTCATCAATATAGCATTTCAACTTGGCGTTGTAATAAGTCCTAAAAAAATGTACGTCATCACACGTTGGAAGGTTGCCCCAGAATTTTTCAAGACAAAAGGCATGACCTTGTAACAAAATATACTGATAGAAGTTTGAAATGCAATATGTTGTTCCTATTTCAGGGACATCCGGATTTGTTTATATCTAAAAATACCATCCATAAAGAAAATATTTAGATAATACAAAGCAATGTCTACCATGAGTTTTGGTATCGGTAAAGAGAAGTCAACTTTCGAACATGCCTTATTTAGATCCCGAAAATCAATGCAAACACGTATCTATTTGTTTTTCTTTCAAACGGGAACGACATTTGCCACCCAAGTAGGGTAAGATACTTCCCTGATAAAGTATGTCTCGATGAGCTTCTTGGTTACTTCTATGACCTGTTGCTCTACCTCAGGCTGCATTCTGTGAGGCATTTGCTTCAATGGAGCAATGCTTGATCAATAAATAGGTTATGCACAATCACTTATGATGAAAAATCAGGCGGCATAACTCCAAGTCAAGCATTCACAAAACTCTTTCATAAGATCTATGATTTTATGCGCTATAGACTCGATAAGAGTTTGCTTATGAATGTAGGACGAGGTTCATCAACTGTACCAAAGTTGATTTCGATCAACTCGTTCACAGAACAAGAATGATCGTCCTCTAATTCAGGAAAAAATATTACATCAGTACTATGCACGTAAAGTAACGTGCGTTGTCAATGAAATCATATGACGACACCCCACGCGATAGAGAAAAAAAACGGCGCAGTAACACGGGGAATATTCCCCCCCGGTGTTATTCATGTTATTGTGTTATTCATGTGTTATTGTGTCTTGAGAATATTTCTGGTGTTATAATAGCACAATAACACATCAATAACACCTTAATAACACATGAATAACACATTAATAACACATGAGAGAATATTCCCCCGTATTACTGCGCCGCTTTTTCCTCTGTCGGGAATATTCCCCGTGTTATTCAGGAGTTATTGTGTGTTATTGTGTCTTGAGAATATTCTTGGTGTTATAATAAAACAATAACACATCAATAACACATGAATAACACTCAATAATACATGAATAACACAGGGGTGAATATTCCCCGTGTTACTTCGCCGTTTTTTTTTCCTGTCGCGAGGGGTGTCGTGGCATGATTTGATTGGCTACGCACGTTACTTCTACGTGCGTAGTACTGATGTAATATTTTTTCCTAATTCAGAAGGGGAGTCCCCAACTTCCACCTCCACACTATTTTAAGCAAAGGATCTCACTGCCTTCCAAAGTAGAAATCGTTTTATACGAAGCTGATGGGACTTCTATTTTATCTGGCTTTATATATCCTAAGCATAATTTTCTCAAGTGGTTTATTCTGGCATAAAACTTTACATAATCAAGCCTGACAAATTAACCATTTCTCGGACAAAAACCCACTATGTAAAAGATTATTCATTAGAGGCCAACAAATATTTGAAAGAGGAATATCCTCTGAAATTTCATTATCATCCTTCAACACCATTACATCAGGATAATGTACATGGAAATCAACTTTATAAAAGTGAGCCTTTTTCTCCATATTTATGTCTCAAGGTACATAAAAGGTTTTAAATTCTTCAGTCATAAAAACAGTTTTTTGTGTGAAAAGTTCTCTTTTTATGAAAAAAAGAGAGTTGCGAAAAAACTGTATGTGTGAAAAACAAGGTGTTTGTGAAAATGTTTTGTTGTGTTGAATATATTTTATGTTTTATTTATTTAGTTGTTAATGTATTGTTTGTTATATTGCGTATGTGAAACAAAGGATCTGCAAGTGCCTTATTATCCCGAGTTAGAAAAAAAGAAAAAAGTCAAAAAACATAAAGGACTTCAAAACGTAGAAATGGAGATGGAAAACATTCAAAAATAATTTGAAAAATCATAAAAAATCATTGAAGGGATTATGTAAATCCTACAACAGATAAAATTCACTCAAGTATACAAATGTCTGTCGTATAAGCTGGCTGGTTTGAACTAAATTCAGTGATTCTCCAACTGGTGCAGAACAACCAGTTTGGGGGAACTTTTTCGGAAGATCCTTATTTACACTTATCAAGTTTTTTAGAATTTTGTTCTACATTTCGTTATAACGACATGTCAGACGATGCTCTTAGACTAAGACTTTTCCTTTCTCACTAAGAGATAAGGCTAAATTGTGGTTATACTAATTAGCACTTGGCTTTATTAAAAATTAGAAGATAACTCAGAAGTTCCTAGCTAAGTATTTTCCACCTTCAAAGACTACTAAACTTATAAACGATATTATCTCATTTTGTCAGTATAAAGGGGAATCAATATACGAAGCCTTATAAACATTTAAGGAACTCCTAAGAAAGTGTCTACATCATGCTCTGCCCGATTGATTAATCATTCAAACTTTTTACAATGGGTTAGGAGGATCCCTTAGGTATATAATTGACGTTGTCGCTGGTGGATCATTAATGTCAAAATCAATTGATGAAGCATATGCGTTAATTGAAGAAATGCCTACAAATGAATTTCAATCGTCCTTTGCAAGGGTAAATCCTAAAATTGTAGTCAGTGTTCATGATATAGATGCGATTGTAATTCTTAAATCTCATATTGCTGCAATATCAAGCAAGTTGGACCAATTTAGAATGAATAAACCTCAATTTACTCCAGTAAGAGAGGAAAGTTCATTAGGGCATATGATTGATTCTAACTTATCATATGAGATATTATATATCATAAACAACTCGTATTCTAATTTTTACAACCTAGGTTGGAAAAGCCATCCTAATCTTAACTCGTATTATACTACTTAAGTATTTGGGTGGAAACCAATAATGGGAATATAATCATGCAAATCATAATGGAAGTTGAAATAATCAGGAGAACACAAACTATAGATCTTTATATCCACCGGACTCTAACAATGATCAATAATTTGAAGATGAGAAGATGTCTATAGAATAAGTGGTATTGCAAATGATAAACCAGTTGCATGGTCAAAATGTTCTGATTAAAAACATAGTGAATCAACTGGGACAAATTGTTAATTCACTTAAAAATAAATCCCAAGGAACACTTCTTAGCAACACTGAGATCAAACCTAAAGAGAACAATAATGAACTAGTAGAAGTCCAATTAAGAAGTGGAAGAGAGATAGAGAATGTGATTAGAAAAGACAAAGAAGTTGTGAGAGAAACAAAAGAAACTAAAAACCTGAAGAATATGTTTCTAAGGATCTGCAAAAATTAATATCTCTAACTAAAATCAATTTTGAAAGGCCACCACCTCCATTTTCTCAAAGACTTAGACAGCATGAGTTGGATAAACAATTTTCAAAGTTCATGGAAGTACTTAAGAAGTTAACAATAAATATTTCTTTCGCTGAAGCTTTGGAATAGATGTCAAGTTATACAAAATTTATGAAGAAGATATTAAACAAGAAAAGAAAATGTGGGGATTACGAGACAGTTGCACTAAGTGAGAAGTGCAATGCTATACTTCAGAAAAGGCTTCATTAGAAACCTAAAGATCCTTGTAGCTTAACAATTTTTTGTGCAATTGGAGAAAGATTATGTGGAAGAGCCTTATGTGATATAAGATCGAGCATTAATGTGATGTCTCTATCTATATTTAGAAGATTAGGTTTAGCCAATAATTCTCCCACTACTGTAACCCTTCAGTTAGTTGATCGATCTATCATTTATCCAAAAGGAGTTATAGAAAACGTGTTTGTTAAAGTGGATAAATTTATCTTTCCTATGGACTTTATTGTATTAGATATAAAGGAAGATAACGAAAATTTAATTATTTTGAAGAGACTCTTTTTTGTAACTAGACAAGCTATGATAGATGTGTAAAAAGAAGAATTGATTATGAATATTAATGACCAGGAATCCACTTTTGATGTTTTAAAGACTATGAATTATCCAGCTGAGAGAAAAGATGATAATTGTTTTTGGATGGATAAAATTGATTATCTAATTAAAGATCATTTCCAAGAAAATTTTGAGAGCAAGTTAACAGATGAGATCAAAATGAGCTTTTATGATGACTTAAAAACATTGTTTAAAGAAGACTGTATGTATGTTCAGAAGAGGTGTGAAATGATGAACGTTATCGAAAATAGTAAACTTTTAATTTTATTTGTTGAAAAATCTCATGAACTTAAGATGATTGTATCCCATACAATTTCAAAGCTTACATATTTAGAGAATTCATCTACACCACTAGTCTTTATATCTTCAGATTTGACTCAATCACAAGAAGAACATGAATTGAATGATGAAATCCGTAAAAAATCTCCTAAGAACAAGTTATTCAAAATCACTGAATAACATATTCCATGGTATACAGACAAAATGAATGGGATTATGATATTGGGGCAACTAGAGTAAACATTGGATACATCGGGTCATCGATGTTAGACTAAGCATTTCGTGGGAGGTAACCATGGTTATCTTTGTTATCTGTTTAGTGTGATTGTTATGTTGGATTTGATAATAGTGAGATGTTGGACTTTGATCCGTGTTTGATGTGTAAAATGGATTGGATTAATGTTGGGAGGTAATTCATTTGTCATGACTAGATTTGCATATGTCTTCTGGTAGTAGCAGTTTGACGAGTCTGTTACGACTTAGTTCTCAACCGGAGCTGAACATTACCTTGAAGCATGTAGAGTTTAGACTTGGACCACTCTATGTCAACTCTATTACTTCTTTTATCTGACTTTGTATTCACTGAGTAAGGTCATGAACTTAATGAACAACATCTTGATCAACTGTACTATTTTTATTTACCAGATTGTGTACTCCTTAGACTTAGAGTAACCCTGAAATTGGCACCACATGAGAGAATTCTGGTCCATGGGTGATAACCATATAAAGTTTTATAATATATCCACGTTATTAGTGTAGTTTCTTCCATTAGAAATTGAAAGTAAAGAGGGGAAATGTGAGCAGAAGGGAGATCGAATTAACCTCAGTCGTTCTTTATTTATGAATTTGTGAGTTTATGTATTGGAGTTTTTGTGTCTATATTTGTGAGTCAAGTTGAATGAGTCATTGGAAATGACAAAACTTATCTCAATATTTTAAACTTGTTAACATCCACCAATTCCTTTATAGAGTTTAAAATGTGTTCCTGTTTAATCTTCAGTTTGTATCTGTTCTACTACGTAAAATTCCTTTAGCGTTATGTCAAACATGTTTAGGCCATAATTACATTCAACAGTAATATTCTACCACGTGTTATTTGTTGATATTTTTGTAGGATGTGTACTAAATTGTAAAAGTAATCTTTCCCTACCACATATTTTTGTACTTCATTGTTACACATATTTGAGCTTAAGTTGTACTTCATTGTTGCACATATTTGAGCTTAAGTTCGGGAGGAAAATGAAAATATTTCAAATTTAAACCTTACTTGTTTTCAAAAGTACTATAAAATAAATTTGTATTTTATTTCTAATGATTATTGTTACGTGGAGTTACCTTAAGGATGTTAGAATTTTAAGTATAGAAATAGAGTAGGAAAACTTATTTAATAATTTCAGTGAAAAGGGTGAACCTAGAGTGAAGAATATTTAGCCAAGAACTTGGCAAAATGGATAACTATCTTTAGTACGAAAAATTATATTTTCAAACATTTAAGGACTAACATTTTGCAAAATGGATGTGTACTAACTTTAGAGGAGGATGATGAAATTCAAAATTATTTAAGAACTTCTCCAAATATAGTTATGCACATATAAAAAAAATGAAAGAAAAAAATAATGGATCAAAAAGACCCTGAAAAAGAAAAATAAAATGCAAAAAAAAAAAGTGAGGGAGGTCCTAATGAAAAAATGGTTTCACTTGAGACTTTCTAGAGTAAAAAACTTAGAACAATCCTAAACTTATTTTTTATACTTATACTAGTAAAAATTATTTTTAAGAGAGTTCTTATGTCTAGAAAGTAAAGTTCATAGGATCCGAAGTTTGAAAAATCTACATATATTTCTGAATTAGATATGAAAATAAATTCCTAAGTTTGATGATAAATATTTTAGACCCCGAGCTAGTCTGATTCACTAGAAGTTCTAATTTGAACTATCACATTTTTAGAACAAAATTTTAGGAATTCTAAAGAATGACCCATTAACTCTAATCTATATAAATTATTTAAAAAATGTAGTATTACTTCAGGACAACTAATATTTAATTTTGAGAGATTTTAATGTGCCTAAAAATGTAATATTTTTTATGTTATATTTTATAATGATATTACACTTTAAATGTATGTTTTTTTTTTGTTTTTGGTTGTAGGTACAACAAATTGAAAATTTTGGAGTGATTAGAACAAAAGAGACAAAAATGCACCAAAACGGAGCAAACCGGAGCAAATCGAATCGAAACTAGGCACACCAGAGCCATGGGGGCCAAAACCAGGGACTTAAGTGCCTGTGTCCGGTGCTTAAGCGCCCAAAATGACGCTTAGGCGCCACTAGACAAAGAGGAGGGCTTAAGCGCCCAAAATCGGCGCTTGAGCGCCAAAAATGATTTTCAAACTCTTCTAGAATATACATCGGATTTGGAAGATTTTTTAAGCAATGTTTCATGTGACTCTTGGGAAATTCATTGGAAATGATAAAAGGAACTTTCTAAAAGAATTTGGGCGGTTATAAGGAGTTTTGAAGAGGCACTTGAGGCACCATTTGGCAATTGAATATGCACATTTTTGAAGAGATGCTTAAGCAACTCTTGGAAAATTATAAATAAGGCTTGAAAATATGTTTAAAATCAATCCCTTGGACTCTTGAACAAATTGCAAGAGAAGAAGAAGGCTTGGACGTGAGCCCCAATAGGGGCGACAAGGTGAGAGAGAAAAAGAGAGTGAGATTTCTTTACTTTTCACTTTGTTCATGGAGAGGATTGTAAGAAGATTGATCTTGTTATACAATGAGAGTTTGATCTCCATCAAAGATAAGTATTTTCGTTGTATTTTGATTTGAATTTAGTATTTTGTTTGTATGATTTCAAAGTCTTGTTCAATGAAAAGTTGTCGTTTCTCCATGTGTAGTGAGTAGTTTTCTTTACTCTTCCCTCTTATAATGAATTAGTATGCATGTGTAGCATATAAAATTGAATAGAGTAAGAATATAATGCGATGATTTTACTTTGCATGTTAAAATTGAATTAGTATTGATTGAATAGTTTTCTTTTCAAACTCTTATAATGAATTAGTATTCATTTAGATGTAAACTTGATCAACTTGCATGTTAAAATTTATTGTGAGAACATGTAAGATCCGTGATGGAATTGTCTCGATCAACTAATTGTAGAATCATATGAGATTGTATGGATGAGAATCTGGTCCATATGGTTGAATGCAAATAAATAGGGAGAAATATTTTTATGAGTGTAGAATTAGAGAAATTTAGAGTGATAGACTAAAGTCCCCAATTTGATTTATAATTTTAGGTTTTAATACGAGATGTTAGCCCCCAGGTGGAGGGAAAAGAGAAAACTCTAGAGTGAGAGCTAGTATCTTTCTACCTAACCAGGCTTCAAGACTATTCAAACTTTAAATTAGTCAATATTATTTATAGCATCTCTAATAAGGGTAAAGAATATAATTGCACATATTTAAGGGAAAAAGAAAGGCATTCAAGCTTCACGTGAATAATTAATTTTNATATATATATATATATATATATATATATATATTCTTTTTTTTTAAAGTAAGGAAAGGGAAAAAAACTCGCTATAAACTTATTATCCCCTCGAGCCTGTTCAGCCTCTATCGAGCGGAAAAGAGAGAAATTACCTTGCTAGAGCTTTCAAAAGAAACAAAGGGAAAGTCACAGAACTCCCAAATACTAAATCCTTGAGCACCTAGCTGAGAAGAAATTTCGACAGAGTCTCCCCAAGGCTCCAAAATTCGTAACCTTCCACAGAGAACACCCTCACAGGGTTTTATAAGCGCGAGAGAGGAAGAGAGGCGAGTCTCGCGCAAGAGAGGAAGAGGGGCGAGTCTCGCGAAAGTAAAACACATCGCAGCCGAGGCCACAGAGGAAGGAATCATCGGGAAGGAGTGTTTCCCCATTCGTGACCAAGGGAACAAACACAACCAGTTAACTTACCGCGAATGGGCTCCCGCGCAGCGAGACGAAGCAGAAGGATTCGGGAAGAGACGATTTCAGGCAGAGGATGTCGGGCGAGGAGTCAAAGGCACGGCTAGGGCTCCACCTGGGCTGGCTCGCGACCGCGAAGAAGAGGGAGTTCAGTCGAATTCAGCTTGGGTCGCGAATGAGAGGAAAGAGTGGACGGGTCTGAGCGACTTAGGGATTTTAAGAAAATAAACCCCTCCCACAGCTATATTATACAAATATAACCCCTCCATAATATATATGATGTTTAAATTTGCTCGATTTGCGCACCTCTCGTTCGTGCACAAAACCCTATCGAAGTGGGAGTCCTTCCTAACTAAAGTCGATGTTCTGGACACGTCGGCGCGGTCCGTTTCATCATCTGGGGTCGTCCGAACGATTCTGTCGACAGTCGGGTCGAAAACATGTCAAATTCGAATTTCATCGAAATAATCGCTTGTGATCGATCGTAGAGCCTCCTACAGGTGCGGGAGACGTGAATTTCAATAATTGTGTGCGTCTACGTGTGGATTGTGGTATTCATGCATCGTGGAAGCGGCGGTGATTGATATTAGTCTCTTGTAATTTTAAAAATTTCTGAAAAAATATGTGGCACACAAAAAATAAAATTTTAATACCTTTAGATCACAGTTCCCACCCTAGTTAATTCTAAGCACCAGATCGGGACGTGACAAGTAACAATAAAAATCTAAAAGAAATTGGAATAAAAACAAGCAATTTCATATTAGTAATTGACTATATTAAGATATTAAATGTTCAGTTTTAAACGATACTTTTTTTTTTTTATAGATAGTTACACTTGCCGCTTATAATTGTCTTCGGCTTGTGAATTAAGGAAATGCATCCTGGTATAAATTTCATAATTTGTCATGTTCATTATCATTTCAAAAGTTCAGTATGCATACTACTGCTTTATTTTCTTAAATTTAGAATTAAGATTTTAATTCATCAAGCATTACCTAGAATAGTTCAAGTCTAGTTAGGACGAGCCTCAATTCTAATCAATCAAGTCAAGTTTTCAAGAATATAACTAGTTCACCACAAAATTTAAGTGAACTAAACATGATCATTTATGCATACTCAACCCTACAGCAGCTAGAGAAAATTTGTCTGAAGTAAATTCAAAGCTACTCAGGAATTTGAGCTACTCTACTAAAAATTTAAGGTATTAGCCCAAAGAGTCCAAGATAGTCACCATAAACCTATGTCCAAATGTAGTCGTTAAAAGACTTCAAATGAATTCATCCTCACTCAGAGTGGACATGCATTCTCATGTTACAAATTAGCAAATAGCTAATTATGATCATTTCAGAGCAAACCCTTGTTGAGCCTTGCACTATAATTTTTTCTTTATAATGCCTATGCATAGCACTTTCTGTAGCTTTATATCATAACTTGAAACTGTAAATGGGAGGTTATAGAGAAGGTTTAAGGCACATTCAATCATTTAATCAACCCTTGAATTTTGACAATTTAGTGAAATCCCAAAACTTCTCATTCAATATTTTCTCTTTTTCTTTCTCGTGTTTATTTAGGCAACCATGTCAATAAGATTAGGATGTTATCCATGAAAATTTTGGATATAACATCCTCTAAAATATGGTGACAATAGAGAAATGCCACAGATTAGAAATAAAGTTTTGAGACACAGAAAGAAGAGAAGATATGTGCAAATTGAGAATCAAAACTTCACAATTATCCAAAGTTTAACCAAATGAACGAGAAACTAACCACGATTAAAAAAAATTTTGGAGAGAACTTCACAAATCATTTCATAAGGTGAAATTCCTTAGGATGGATCTTTTGATTCCATCATCCATCAATAGCCACGAGTTTGATAGCACGAACTTCAAAAAAGTAATAGGTCAGACTTCTATCCCCAAAAACAGTGCTAAGTTGCTCCAAGACAAGTTCACATTCATATGTGCATTTTCTAGGAAGATTGCTAAGGCTCAACCTCCAATAAAGTTTGAAGTTTCCCATCTGAATTCATACAAAGGAAAGACAAATCCAACTACAAATTACCTAGAGTCAGCAACTTCACTTATGAACATCAAAGATGTTATAAGGTGCGTGTTATTTTTTACTATTTTATTCAAGAGGGATCCACTTCCACGGGGAAGGTTTTTTCATTTGCTTCTTAGCAGGATTAATTCTTTGGTTGAGTTCAAAAATCATTTCATCACACAATTTGCTAGTGTTCAAAGATGTTTAAAAGATTATCATGCATTACTACAACTAGGAAAAAAAATTTTAATTTAAAATTATTGTAATTAAAGTTACGATAATAATAACAGTATTAATAATCGAACCAAAGTATAACCGTAGAGTAGTTTGACTATTAGAAGTTGAAGGTGGACTTCATTCGTCTAACCGCAGTGCATGATTTAATTAATATTAAGCTATCAGACCAAGTAGTAAAAAAAAGTGGTATCAGAGAAAGCACATTTGTCTAGCTTATTGAAAATTTTTTGATCTGTATGGTTGGCTTCATCGCTAGAAAACACTAAGATGTCATCTAAAACGACATTCACAAAAATATCCAAAAACACCTAAAGCCCAGTTCGCAAATCCATAAAAATTGACAGAAAATTAGTTAGTCCAAATAGCATCACCATAAATTCATAATGTCTTACCTTGAAAACCATTTCTACTATATCAATCCACGACTGGTGATAGCCTGAAATACATCAATCTCTGAAAATAAGCTCCTTTCAATTGATCAAAAAAGTCATCAATCCTCAACAGTGGATATTTATTTTTATCAGAATTAAACCTACGAAGGGTGAGTAAAAATTTGGAAAGAGTGAAAAATTGAGTCTCATACGAGATCATGGAGAGGATTGAAAATGTGGATTATCAATTGGCTTTATCAGATCCTATGCAAAAAGTGCATAATATTTTTCACATTTTTTCACTTAGAAAATATCTTGCAAATGAATCAAGTAGGGTGACAACAAACTCATTTAATATACAACTGCAGTCCTCTCTTTGTGATTTGACTTATACCTAGGAGCCTGAAAGAATATTGGATTGGGATGTGAAGAAGCTTCGTATAAGAGAGATTTCATTTGTGAAAATTTTATTGAAGCACGGATCTGAGAGGCATGCTATTCGGGAGAAAGGTACTGATATGCAGGAAAGATATCTGCAGTTTTTCAATTAAGGTATGTATTCTTTTATATTAAACTTTTTAAATTTTGAGAACTAAATTTTCGTGAGGAAAAATTGTAATATCTATTAGAATAATAATAATAATTGATCCGAAGTGTAACCGTCAAGCGGTTTGACTATTAGAAGTTGAAAGGAGACTTCTTTCGTTCGTATTTAGTGAGAAAGAAAAACGGAGAATGAGAGAGAGTGAGAGTAGAAGAAGGAGAATGAAGAGTTGGGTATTTAACCTTAGCACAGGAAGAGAATAAGTTTCAAAGGAGAACTAAGAAGGGAGGAAAAGTCATTTTCAGCCCCAACTTGTAGCTTCGTCGAGGAGCTTCACATCCAACGCCACCATGGAGCCGAGAAAAACCCATCAAGGCAAACCCTAGCCTAGATCATTGAATCAAGTGGTTTGTACGCATGTGAAGGAAGAAGGGAGGAAGAAAGTGTTGATTATTAACCCTAGCCGAGACGAGTTGAGATTGAGCACTTATCTGAGGTTGAAGTGTCGCCATCCTATGTGAATTCATGCGAGAGACAAGTCAAAGAAGGAAAAGAAAAATCTGTCACAACCCGGCATGGGGCTTAACCAAAAAGGGTACAGACAATAGGAAGATGAAAATTAAGTTTTCTATATTTATTTTCTATAACTAACATTTATCAAATGAAAAAACCACTAAACATATTAAATTAAAGCAAAACAATTAAATTTACCTCATTACAGGATATTCGCGTCTTCTATAAATATTATTTTTTCTATTGCTCATCTTTTAATCAATTCATTACACATGAAAAGATGGTTTAAAACAAATTTGAGTTAATCAAAGCCAGTGAAAACTCACATTCTTAAACTATAGTAACACAAGAAAAAAGAAAATAATATGCATGTCAATTAAGCTTTTAATAAAATAATATCATTTTCCATTTACGTGTATGGATACCTTAACATTCTTTAGCTAGTACCATAAATGGATGACTCCATCATAGTATAATATAATTAGTATCATTCATATGCTTATCTTATGATATACAATATACTAAGTGCATCTTTAAATAACATGACAATTTTAACTATAAGGAGACCTAACATTTAGATATGACGAATAAAAATGAGATCATATAAATTATGATAAACTGATACATGAATTTATAGATATCAACAAAAGTTAATGCAATTGTTTGAGAGGAAACAAAATACTAGTATAAATCTAAGAATAAGAGCACTTCAATGAAGATTTATTTGTTTCTAAATTTGTCTCGATCTCGACTCTTCTAATATGATGTATATCATAAATATGGTATTCATATTACTAAAATTTAATTTATTCATTATTTTAATTAATTATTAAATTTACAATATGTAAGTATAAAATTTCCATAACTTTACTTTATGTAATTCTATTTATTTTTTCTATTCAATAAATAAATAAATATATATATATAAAATAAAATCATTTAATTAAAACTCACCCTTACCTCTCTCTATCGAAATTGCACGAGGGAATCCTCCACTGTTCAGAACCCACAAGCATGCCCTCAGAACCCACAAGCATGCCCCTAGCTTTTCCTCTCCTTCGACTTGACTATCTCCTCATCAAATGTGAACTATTGAAGCCCTCCTGCTTCTTCTGCTAGAGCTTGGTTGAGGTCCGTAAGCACGCAAGAAAGCTCCTACTCAGCACGCAATCCAGCTTATGCTTTGCTATGCACAAGTCTCCCAGCCTACCAGTCCGTCACCCTTGTTGCTATCAATGTCGATACTTCCGCAAGCTTAGTACAACTACACTTCGTCAGCCAACGTCATCGTTTCTGGCTACAAGGAAACCTTAGCTTGTGCTCGTTGATCTTCGCATACATCATTCGACTCTCCAGGTAAGTCGATCTCACCTACACGTCACTTTGTAGAACAAAAGTAACCTCTGAGTTCTCGATTTTTCATTTCCTCTCACTCTCCTCAACTCCAACTCATCAACTTCCTCGAAATGTTGAAATGAGGTGTAACAGAACTAGGTTGTGGCCTTTTTATGAAAGAGAAGAAGAAGAATTGAGCGCCTATGGAGCGGACGTTGCAAGAGGAAAGAGGACGCTTGTGCGCTGAAGTGGCTCTCGTTCGAGAAGAGGACTTCATGGGAAAGAAGGGTGAAGTCAAACCACTATACAATGGATTAAGGTATGAGTTAGGGTTTAAAATTAAATTAATTAAATACATTAAGATAATAACATTAAAATTTTATGAATAAAAATTTTGTTTTAGAAGTGGAAGGTTTTGATGGGAAAGAATATCAATCTGAGCAACATTTTATAAGGTAAGAATTTGTATATATTACCTGTATGAGACGCTTTGTTTAATCAATTGAGATGTTTTTATGTAGATATTAATATAATAAATCTAAATCAATAAATAAATGAGCAATGATTGTTAATTTAAGATTTGAAAAGAGAAATTCAAGGGAAAAAGAAAGGCATTCAAGCTTCACGTGAATAATTAATTTTTTATTAGCATTAGATTATTGATTTATTTAGAAGTTACATTTCAAGTTGATAAAAATGAATTTGCAAATTATTTTAAAAGCAATTATTTCATTTGTGATTTCGTATTTTGAATATTATAAAGATGTCTCACAAATGAGAGGAAAATAATTAACATATATAATTAAAAGATTTTAAACTTATGTGAAATGATAAAGGCTTAAATCAGTCAAGATTATCACCAAATGGTACGAGCAAGAAATGTTATGTAACGGTGTATGAAAAAGAAAATAGAAAAATACTTCAATTGAAATGGGAAAGGTTAAATATATTATGAAAGCTTACAATTTGATTAAATAATGAGCTATCTTCTTTTTGGTCATTCATGCATAACATTTACATATAAATTTAATGCATAATAAGATTGTAAATGCTTACAAAGTTGTGAAAACGTACAGTTGAATTTAATTGTTTCTTTCAGAAAATTATAGATCAATCTTGTGATGTGATTGTAATTTTTCCTTTGTATTGTTTTCTTAAGGGTAGTGAGATATTGTTATATGTTGGATAAGAGATTGTCTGCAGATTCTACTGTTATTTCTAGATAATTATATTTATATGTAGTGTTCTTTGTAATTTCATGGTGGCTTTTTTATATATTGGAAGTCATGAAACTAAATAAAATGATAATATCTTAGTTAATGCTAAGTTATCACGTCAGGTCGTAACATCTATCCTAATTATGTTCTAAGTAGCCTTATTTGGCCCGAAAAACAAAACCAAGTCAGCCCAATCATTCCACTCAACTAGTCACAAACTTTGTCTCATTGTTGTACAATGGATAAAAAGAATTGATAAGTGATTAGTAACATGCCCCTATTTTGTAATTTTGTTTATACTTCCTTGGATTTCAATCTTCATGAATAATAACAAACAAATTATTTTTTTAGGAAAAAAAATAAGAGAAATGAAGAGAAGAAAGAAAGAATCCTTGTATTGTTTTTTTTTTTTTTTCCCCTATACTGGAATTCAGATATCCTAAGCATATAAAAATTTTTAAGTTATTTTCCCAAAGGATTCAAATATCCCAAGTATATTAAATTTTGAGATCAAAGGTTGACTTTCTAATTTTACAAGAATAGCTCGAATGTGAATATCAATATTTCATCAAGATCATATAGTCTTCTAGTCCATAGGACAATGACCCCTAGTTAATGAAGCATGATATTTATTTTGTGTGTATTATTTGCAGCCTTTTCAAAAATACAGTGAAATCAATTTGCATATTTACTCTATTGAAAACTTGACCAAGATATTTGAATCCTTTTATATATTTTGGACCTTGTGGCCATTTGATTATTTTATTAGGGTTACCATANTTAGCATTAGATTATTGATTTATTTAGAAGTTACATTTCAAGTTGATAAAAATGAATTTGCAAATTATTTTATAAGCAATTATTTCATTTGTGATTTTGTATTTTGAATGTTATAAAGATGTCTCACAAATGAGAGGAAAATAATTAACATGTATAATTAAAAGATTTTAAACTTATGTGAAATGATAAGGCTTAAATCAATCAAGATTATCACCAAATGGTACGGGCAAGAAATGTTATGTAACGGTGTATGAAAAAGAAAATAGAAATAGTAAAGATGTACCATCAAGTGCAAAATTTTGAGGGTACCTACAAGTATAACTTTTTGAGGATACTTTTGGGTATAACGATAATCCTGATATAAATTTTTAAAGAGGCTAAAAAGAAAAATACTTCAATTGAAATGAGAAGGGTTAAATATAAAATGAAAGCTTACAGTTTGATTAAATAATGAGCTATCTTCTTTTTGGTCATTCATGCATAACATTTACATATAAATTTAATGCATAATAAGATTGTAAATGTTTACTAAGTTGTGAAAACTTACAGTTGAATTTAATTGTTTCTTTCAGAAAAAATTATAGGTCAATCTTGTGATGTGATTGTAATTTTCCCTTTGTATTGTTTTCTTATGGGTAGTGAGATATTGTTATATGTTGGATAAGAGATTATCTGCAGATTCTGCTGTTATTTCTACATAATTATATTTATATGTAGTGTTCTTTGTAATGTCATGGTGGCTTTTTTATATATTGGAAGTCATGAAAGTAAATAAAATGCTAATATCTTAGTTAATGCTAACTAATCACGTCAGGTCGTAACATCTATCCTAATTATGTTCTAACTAGCCTTACTTGGCCCGAAAAACAAAACCAAGTCAGCCTAATCATTCCACTCAATTGGTCACAAACTTTGTCTCATTGTAGTACAAAGGATAAAAAGAATTGATAAGTGATTAGTAACATGCCCCTATTTTGTAATTTCGTTTATACTTCCTTGCATTTCAAGCTTTATGAATAATAACAAACAAATTATTTTTTTTGGGAAAAAAATAAGAGAAATGAAGAGAAGAAAGAAAGAATCCTTGTCTTGTTTTTTTTTTCTCTCTATTGGGATTCAGATATCCTAAGCATATCNATCCTAAGCATATAAAAATTTTTAAGTTATTTTCCCAAAGGATTCAAATATCCCAAGTATATTAAATTTTGAGATCAAAGGTTGACTTTCTAATTTTACAAGAATAGCTCGAATGTGAATATCAATATTTCATCAAGATCATATAGTCTTCTAGTCCATAGGACAATGACCCATAGTTAATGAAGCATGATATTTATTTTGTGTGTATTATTTGCAGCCTTTTCTAAAATACGGTGAAATCAATTTGCATATATACTCTATTGAAAACTTGACCAAGATATTTGAATCATTTTATATATTTTGGACCTTGTGGCCATTTGATTATTTTATTAGGGTTATCATGGACTATATTTTTTAAGTTGTCAGCAATTTATTAGCAAATTAATAGAAACTTTATTTCATGCAAAATAAAACTTTATTTCATTCATCTAAAAATAAGAAATTTTTAAGTTATGGTGTTTTAATGTCATTATAAATAGTTATTATCTGTGAGGACTTCTATGCAAAAAATTTTACCCCCAGTCAAATTTCTAACTCGATCAAGTTTGAGACTTCAATTTCTTCTAAGAAAAGCAACCTCCTTGTTCAAGTGTGACAGCTTATCATGTTACTTTTCATAGGAAGATTCANAAGTTGTCAGCAATTTATTAGCAAATTAATAGAAACTTTATTTCATGCAAAATAAAACTTTATTTCATTCATATAAAAATAAGAAATATTTAAGTTATGGTGTTTTAATGCCATTATAAAAAGTTAATATTTATGTGAGGACTTCTATGCAAAAAATTTTACCCTCAATAAAATTTCAAACTCGATCAAGTTCGAGACTTCAATTTCTTTTAAGAAAAGCAACCTCCTTGTTCAAGTGTGACAACTTATCATGTTACTTTTCATAAGAAGATTCTTACATAACACTCAATTCTTACGTATTTAGATATATAAAACCTAAACAATAACTTTTACATAAATGCCACCTTACCTATGCAAAAAAAAAAAAATGTATTTTACATTCTAAAGTTAAAATGGTAATATTTTTTATTTCTTAGCAACCTCCTTGTTCAAGTGTGACAGCTTATCATGTTACTTTTCGTAGGAAGATTCTTACATAACACTCAATTCTTACGTATTTACATATATAAAACCTAAACAATAACTTTTACATAAATGTCACCTTACCTATGCAAAAAAAAAATGTATTTTACATTCTAAAGTTAAAATGGTAATATTTTTTATGTGATATGACTGACTTGGGTGGTACAAATGTAAGAAAGTGAAGTTTAGGTGATAGATATCAAAACACATAGGAATTGTGTGGTGTACATGTAAACGTGCTTTCTTCTTAATCTTCTCACCTTTTTACATCATCTTTAGTGTTATCTAGTTTCTTTCAAGGTCATCTTGCATAATCAAATCAAATAAATACAAGAACTACAAAGATAAATAGCATTCTCAGTGTAATATTACTGACAAGAGAGGTGTTTAAACTCAATTACAATGGATACAAGAAAGGAAAGAAATAAAAAACAAAATAAAATAAATATGAATAAAATAAAAACATAATAAAACAAATATAAAAGAAATAATGAGCGAATAAAAGCTAATAAAAATTAATAATCCTAATACTTCCCTTAAAGTTGAAGCATAGATGTCAGTTATATTCAACTTGAAATTGAAGTCATCAAACAACGGATGATGAAGATTTTTGGAGAGAATGTCCGCTGGTCGACCACTAAAAACACAAATTTCCTTGAACTCATTCTTTTCCTTAATGAATTGTTTGTCAATCTCCAGATGCTTGATACGATCATGTTGAACTGGACTGTGAGCAATGGTGATTGCAGCCTTATTATCACAAAAAAGATGCAGCGGGACAGAGGTTAGCATACGGAGTTCGCAGAGCATGATGCATATATAGAGAATTTCATAGATTCCTAAAGACATGGACCGGAATTCAGCTTCAGCACTGCTTCGGGAAAACAGACTATTCTTTGTGAATCCATGTGACAAGACTGACCCATAGAAATGAATAATACCCAGAGATGGAACGTCGATCATGAACCGATCCAGCTCAATCAGCATTTGTATAACAACAATAGGTTGAGAGGTGCGTCGAGAGAAAAATAAACCTGGGCCTAGTGTCTTTTAAATAATAGAAAAGTCGGTGAACGGCTTAAAGATGTTGTTCATATGGGTCATGCATGAATTGACTCAATATACCAACTGCGTGGCATATGTTGGAGCGAGTACGGGCAAGGTAGATGAGTTTTTCCACAAGGCGCTTGTAATGAGTTTTGTTGACAGACACAGCATTGGGAATGTCAGATATTTTTTTTATTGGGATTCATAGGAACAATAATAGGATTGCACTTAAGAATATTGTTCTTTGTCAAGAGATCAATCATATATTTGCGTTGAGATAGACAAATACCCGGAGATGACCGAGTCACTTCCATGCCTAGGAAGTACCAGAGAGATCTCAAATATTTCATCTCAAAAGACTTAGCAATAATGGTTTTCAAGGACTTCAATCCTAGGAGATCGTTACATGTAAGAATTATATTGTCAACATAGACAATAAGGATATATATCTGACCATTGGATGAATGTCGGAAGAAGAGGGTGTGGTCTGATTCAGCCTAAGTAAAACCATGGCCCACAATCACCATTGTGAACTTGTCAATCAGGTCCATGGGGACTTTCTTAGCCTATATACTTGCCCTCTGGTGACAGTTGTGTCAAAGCAAGGAAGGAGAAACATGCATACCTCTTTTGTACGCTCTTTATTTAAGAACGCATTCTTGACAACTTACTGGAAAAAAGGCCAATCCAAATTCACCACAAGTGACAATAAAGCCTGAATAATGTTTAACTTGTCTGTTTGAACAAATGTTTCCTCGCAATAAACTACATAGGTCTATGAGTATCTTTTTGTGACCAATCGTGTCATGTTGCATTCAAAGAATCCATCAGAGATGAGCTTGGTGTTGAATATCAATCGGTACCTACGTCTTTCTTATCCTAAGGAAAATCCACGACGTCTCATGTATGGTTCTGCTGAAGGACATTAATCTCCTCCATTATTGTCGTTTTCTAGGCTGAATCAGCAAGAGCAACCTCAATAGTAGTAGAAATTTGATGGTTCGTCAAGGCGGTAGCAAATGCTTTGTAGGTCGGCGATAAACTGTGAAAAGAGACATATTTTGTCATAGAATAGAGGGAGCGCGTTTGATTGCATAACTTACTTGGAGAATTCGCCTCCCCAGTCAAAGGAGAAATCCTGTTGAAGATGTTGCCCGGAGTAGATTCAAGGTCCTGTAAGGAGGTGGTGGACTCCAGAGTAGGAACATTAAGACGGGTGCGCCAAGTGTAGACATGGACAGTGGGAGGAGGAGATGGCGTACTAAACAGAACAGGGTACTCTGTGATAGGAACAATAGAGGGAATATCCATAACATTAGGATAAGGGATAGTGTTACGGAACTCAAGCTCCTCCTCACTTAAGGTTGAGCTAGAAAAACAAATAACACTTTCAAAGAAGAAGACATCAGATTTTATTGGTGGTAAGATCAAGACACTGCTAACTCATTTGAGTTGTGAAGTACGCAAGGAAGATACATTTTATGGATCTAAGGTCAAGTTTACTCCAAGTGAGGGCAGTGTTTCGAACAAAGATCGTGCACCAAAAAATTTAGGATCAAATGTAGAGAAGATCTGATTGGTATGAAAGTATGACATCGAGACAGCTAAGGGGGTTCAAAAATTTTAATTATGGAGAAGACTCTATTTATGAGATAGGTGGCAGTCAGAATGACATCATTCCAAAATTGTTTCGAGACATTGGATTGAAACATAATGGAGCAAGCCACGATAAAGAGGTGACGGTTTTTCCCTCCATTACTCCTATTTTGTTGATTGTCCGTACACGAGCTATGGTGGAGAATGTTCATATTTATCAAAAATTTACCCAAAATAAAGGTGAAAAAGCTCTCAATCATTATCGGCCCGAAGGACCTGAATAGAAGTTTTGAATTGAGTTAAAATAGAGGTGTATAAGTTTTAGAAGATGACAGTAACTTCTGATTTATCTTTTAAAATGTAGATTAATATCATTCGAGTATAGTCATCAAACAAGGTCAGGAACAAGCTTTTATTAGTATAGTTGAAAGCGCGAGAAGGTCACCATATGTCACTATGAATGAGAGAGAAAAGAGAGAAAGGTATATAAGTGGGGTGGATAATAAACCCGATGATGCTTAGCTGACTAACATGTCTCGCAATTGAAGTTAAGAAAATTTTTATTAGAAAACATCAAAGAATATAATTTTTTTTTAATATTGAAAATAAGGATGACTCAAATGACAATGTAACAAATAATGGGACATTCAATGACTCGAGATAAGCTAAAACTCCTGAGTGGAGTGTTCTTACTCTCCATGTTCTTCACTTGGAAGTAGTAGTGTCCAGATACTCTCTTAGCAGTTTGAATCGTGCTCTCCAAATGATGATCCTAAACAACACAACCATGAGAAAAGAAATTAACAACACAATCGATATCAATTGTCAACTTACTGACAGATAAGATGTTAAATTGTAATAAGAGAGAATGTAAAACAGACTCCACACTTAAACCGGTCATTAGTAAAACCAACCATTTATTAGTAATGGAACTACAAGAGTCATCAACAATTCTGGCCATATATTTTTCAGAACACGGATAGTAAGTCAAGAAAGCTTGTGAACATCTAGTCATATGATTCATGTCACTCAAATCAATAATCAACGAACTATAGAAGGAATAAACTATGAGAGCCATTGAAAGAATACCTTGTCGAACGTGGGAGGTCGATGGACTCGCAAAGATTTGAGTGGCTCCAAGAAATTTGATCATATGCCCCATCTAGTTTTTTAGGGATTCAGAGGATTCCAGGATGTTTCGGGTAGAAGTCGGTTAACTCGTGGTAGACTCGGAAGTCGTCATGATACCTTTGGTAGTAAAGGATTTGGCTGAAGGTTTGTATGTCAGCTTACAATAAAGTTTTCAACACTTTTCCTGAGTTTTGTTGGGTTTGTGACAGTAATACCAAGTATGTTGACCAATCCTATATGGCAAGGACGAGGACTGAGCACTTTTTGAGTTAAGGCGGACGATTCGGCTGAAGGATTGAAAGTGTTGAGCATGAAAAATATATGGCTCTCTTACCAACGAATCTCAATGAAAGTTGCGCGAGCTGAAGGAAGAGGATCCCGACAAATAATACGGCCCCGAACTTCATTAAGGTTTATGTTAAGACCAACCAGGAATTGGAACATACGATCCTTTTCAATAATCTTTTGGAAGAAGGACAGGTCGGCTGGGAAACCCAAGTGAAGTCGTAGTACAGCTTGCATTCCATTCATAGTGCAACAATGTCATTAGAGTGTTGGGTCACAATCCTTGATCCCTGTTTTGTCTCACGAATTTTCTTAGATACCTCGTAGAATTGGTCGGAAATTCCTACATCCGAGTAGGTATCACGGACAGTCTTCCAGAGAGCACTAGCTGAAAGGAGGAGCATATATGAACGATCAATCAAAGTCTTCATGGAGTTAATCAGTCACAACATGACAATGGAGTTCTCCACTTCCCAAGCTCTTGCCAGGTCATTTTTTTGAGGCTCACGAACCATACCTGTAAGGTAACCAAACTTCTCACGTCCTTAGATAAACGATGACACTGCTTGAGACCATTGGAGAAAGTTATTGTCGTTCAGTTTATGGGTTTTGATTAAGAAATTCATGCTGGTTTCCAATTCCCTGGTCTGCAAGGGAGCAGAAATTGGATTTGATTCTCCAGTGGAATCAAGAACAACTTCTAAAAGTGGTTTAAAGTTGAAGGAATCCACCTTGATTCCGACTGAGCCATAGGAGATGTTGTTGAGGTTTTGTCGAGGTTTTGATCCATTGATGAATTCTGGTAGAGTTACGGCAAAAGACTGCAGGAAACTGCAGCTGCTAAAAAAGGGAGTGCAGAACCTCTGACGGCTGGATCAAGACCTTGCGACTGCACTAGAACCGATGGCTGCTGAAACCGGCAGTAGGAAGACTGGCTGTTGCTGGAACCTATGCCTAGAACAGATGGCTTTTGCAGCTCACAGGAGGGCTGAAGGAAGAACGGCTAGAGCAGATGCTAGGATCAACGGCAGGAAGATCTGTAGGAATGCCCGCTAGAAAAGCTGCTGAGAGTTTTAACAACAGCAAGAGACATGGGAAGGTTCAGCTGCAGGAAGATTCTGTAGAAATGGCAGGAAGATCCGTAGGAACGGTAGGAAGATTCAGTGCACGAAGAGACATGGGCTGGTTGCCAGGACAGAACTTCTCGGATTAAAACCTGGCTCTAATATCATGTTGAATTTGTGACAAGAACAGCGTAATATTATTGCTAGGAGAGGTATTTATGCCCAGTTACAATGGATACAATAAAGAAAAGAAATAAAAATAGAAAAAAATAAATAGAAAAAAGTAAAAATAGAATAAAACATATTGAAAAGAAATAACGAGGGAATAAAAGCTAATAGCATGTAATAATTATAATACATACCAATCCCGACAATAATAGGAAAGCCCCTCTTCTCCAGCAAACCCTGAAGGAAGCAAGTTAAACAAAAAAATAAAGTAAAAAAAGACGCTGTCATCAATGCAAAATAGTAATTTCGTTTTTCATTCTAAATTTCACTTAAAAAAGAGGTTTTGCAATGCTGAACAACCTGAATTGCTTGCACAGCAAAAAGCAAGCCCCGATCAAAATTATAGGAACCAGGCATTGGAACAAGTTGCATGTTACCCCTGAAAGCAGAAGAATCTGCAGTTGTTTCAGAAGAGAAGCTTACAACTGAGAAGTAAATAAACAGATTTGCACCACATTCAAGATATTTTGTTCGAACATAACTAAAGTATAAGCATGTGCCTGTGAAGTTCTAGCACATGTAGCCACCCTTAGTGAAATAATCTAAATAAAAAATAGGCATTTACATACATACCACCATAGGAATTTACATATCTATTACATAAACTTTACTTTCACATTTATCCACCCAATTCTCTCATCTCACATAAAAAATACTAACTTTTTAACTTTTAAGAATTTAAATACACTTTTTCATGGAAAGGTAAGGTGGTGTGTATGTAAAAATTAAAGTTTAGGTGTTATATATGTAAATACATAGGAATTGAGTGGTATTTATATAAATCTTCATAAAATAAGTTTTATCCAATCAAAATTTATCAAGAAACCTGAAATAAAATTCCATGTTGCTTCCACATGGTCAATGTCGGACTTCTTCGGAGATCGAGTCCATGGCTGTGCAATGTCCTCTAGCCTAGGAACAACATTCCTAGATACACGTATTGGCTTAGGAGCAGCAATGGACCTTTCCTGACTCTCAATTAAAAGCTTACTAGATAAAGGTGGTGGAGTGTTAAGACGAGGAACACCTAGGCATAAGGAATAAATGATTAGAAAACAAATAGATAAACAATAAAACAGAAAGTTTTATACAAAACCTAAAAAAATGAGCTCATAGAAATATAAAAGAATGTCAAGGCTGCTTTACATAATGAGAAAAGTGTCAAAATGGCCACCGACTTTTTGCAAAGGGCCATTTTAGTCCCAAGTAATAAAAGAGTCAATTCAGTCCCCAAACTTTTTTGATGTGGGTTTAAATAGTTCCCAATGAGGGGTATTTTAGCCCCCACTAAAATAGTTTCAGAAATAAATTAGCACTTTAATAAAGTTTGGGACTAAAATGACTCCATTATAAATAGTCAAGGGACTATTCAGAGACTTTCTTATTTAGATAATTACTCAGATCAAAAAGTTCAGCCACACATGGATTATGGGATCCATTATACTGCAGAATAAACGAACAACACTTTAACATGGTAAAATACTTGCACAATGCTAGTCATCTTGGAGGTCACAAAAAATTCAATTGAACCGTTCATTAAAAAAAGAGCTCATAGAAATATGCGAGATATTAAGGTGGTGGAGTGTTAAGACGAGGAACACATAAGCATAAGGAATAAATGATTAGAAAACAAATAGATAAACAATAAAACAGAAAGTTTTATAGAAAACCTAAAAAAATGAGCTCATAGAAATATAAAAGAATGTCAAGGCTGCTTTACATAATGAGAAAAGTGTCAAAATGGCCGCCGACTTTTTGCAAAGGGCCATTTTAGTCCCAAGTAATAAAAGAGTCAATTTAGTCTCCATACCCTTTCAATGTGGATTTAAATAGTCCCCAATGAGGGGTATTTTAGCCCCCACTGAAATAGTTTCAGAAATAAATTAGCACTTTAATAAAGTCTGGGACTAAAATGACTCCATTATAAATAGTCAGGGGACTATTCTGAGACTTTATTATTTAGATAATTACTCAGAGCAAAAAGTTCAGCCGCGCATGGATTATGGGATCCATTATACTGCAGGATAAAAGAACAACACTTTAACATGGTAAAATACTTGCACAATGCTAGTCATCTTGGAGGGCACAAAAAATTCAATTGAACCGTTCATTAAAAAAAGACCTCCAAATTATTTGGTTAGTTTCTAATCATTTCAGAACATAACTGAAGTCTTGCAAATAAATCCAATATGATCCGTCATGCAATAAAACATTCCAAAATGCGATAGAATAAAGAAGTCATATAATGGATTAGCACAAATTTTAACGTTCAATTTTGAGGAAAGATGGAATGTCATGGTTTAGATAGTAAAATATTTATTACAAAACATGAAAAATAGCTGTTCTGGTTTCCTTATCAAATAAACAGTTTAAGGGGTGCATGTTTCTGGCAATTTGGCCCTTCTCTTTTTTCTGTTGATTTAGGACGCTCACCAACACCTAGTTCAATACAATTTGGCCATTTCTACTTTTCCTCTTGCAATTTGAATTTTCCTCTTGCTTGTAATTTCATCCGATCATGATCATAGTAATGAAATTTCTAGAATATTTTAGAAAACCTTATGAAACCTTCCCAAAAAAACGAGGATACCTCTAAAAATACCAAACAACTTCCATATAAGTACATCAAGTCCTCAAGGAAAGAGCACTCAGGGCAACTATAGCTCAAAAGACATTAAAATATGCCGACATTCTACCACTGGGGAAAGGAAGGAGCATGCCATACAAAGCCAATCAAAATAACGCATTGCCAAAGCAACCACATCGTTATCTTTAGCGTCAACATCGATTGATCAAATTTTGATGATCAACTGTATCATTTCAACCACGTCATTAGGTTGGTGACATCAAAGCTCATTAAGATAGGCTATGACAGCAACGGAGACCACTTCATGATTGGGCATCTTAGATCAAACAGTTATGGATCAAAAAATTAACTCTGATTTATTGTAAAATCACTAACTGGTCATTTGGGGAAGCTTTCCAGTGGCTTCACGGTGCAAAGTCGTGGAAATGGTTGTTTGAATTCCGCATCTTAGCGACATTTTACGCACCACATTTCACTTTTAGTGCCGTTTTAACAACACGGTCAAGCGAGCGCGGTCCACGTTTTGGTAAAGGGTAATTACCCAAAATCCTTTGTCTTCAAGTATTATCTATGCCCTAGCTCTCCTTCTCTTTCTTGAAACTGTGTGTATTGCATTAATAAAAAAAAGAAGAAATTATAAAAATAAGCAAAATGTTTAACTATGCATATACAAAAAAGAGACATATCCTCTTAAAGAATAGAAGCAAGGTTACTGTCATCATTTACATGGTTAAAATCAAAACCCCCATCTAATGCAAGTGTAGCCCAAAAATGGGCAGCATAGTTGCATTCCTTATGAGTACGGACAAGAAACATTTGCTTACAAAATATCAAATAGAAAAAATATTGGCCGATTCCCGTTGTTTCTCCCAAGATTCCTTCATCATAGTGGTAGCTGTCTATGCCCTAGCTCTCATTCTAAAGCCATTGTTTATAGGAGAAGGTGATCGAAAGTGTATTTCTTCGAGTAAAAGGGTGGAACTCTCTATTTTTTTTTTAATTTTTGTGGGCAAATTCATTATTTTTTTTCATTTTTGATTGGATTTGACCTTCCTCTACTGGTTATTCTATGCATTCGTTCAATTCCGAAGGGATTTTAACAATGTTGAATTTGTTTCTATGGGTTTGTTTTATTGCCGTATTTGTGAAATATGCTTTTGATCAGCATCCTCCTATACAATTCTCTGTGGGTTTTGTTTTGCTCTAGAATTCTGATCTAAACTGTTAGGGGCTCTATATATTTTAGAACCTCTTATACGATTCAAATATTTTCATGAAATCGTTGGTGGCTGGTGGTATTAGGGCTAGAAATTACACTTTTGCAAGGAGTATTGGATCTTTTCAGTTAGTTAATAGATATTGCCACTGGATTGTGGTATTAGCTCTCGTCCTACTAAATTGACAGTTATATGCCTAGGCTTCTTTGTATGTGGAATTTGCTTGAATTATGTAAAGGAAGATGGAATCTTATTAGTTCCTATTAGGGCCGGAAATTATGATCATTGCCTTCACTTTCTTGAATTTGATTAATGATACAATTTTGTGATGTATTGGACCCTATGGAGCACAGACACGAGGACACGGATATGACACGATACAACATAGCACGAAGTAATTGGAAAAAACAGGACAGGATACGGCCCACATTTTTTTATACTTGATAAATTATATATATATATATATATATATATATAATATTTTCTATGAAAAACATCACAAAACAAATGCAATACTTAAGAAAACTTTATAATCATACAAGTTATTTTTTTTAATATCAAAATTACATTCAAAATAACAAAAAATTACAAAAACACTTGTGACACTGTCATTCAAAATGAAATGAAGCACATTATAACAAAATGCCAAAAACAACACAATTATCACTAATTGAAGTTAATGCATTCAACAAGGGTTTCATCATTTGTGCTAGCTCCATTGGCTTCATCAATGACACATTCACCTTCATAAACAAAAAGCACTATTTCTAAACAAGGCTCAACAAGAGAATTATTAGCAGCTTCAAGGATTTCAATATCCTCCATTGTAGCCAAGGCATCTCCACCAACATCCCATAATTTTGTTTCCTTGTGAGAATATTTTGGGCTCCTCCAAGATAAAAGACGAAGATTAGTAAGACTAAATACCAAGTCTTCACATCGTTGCGAAGTGATTTTATTCCTAAGTAAATTAATAAAAAAAAATATCAACTCTAGTTCTTTCACAACAAGAAAATGAACACAGTTGAGCTAACAATTAGAAATCTAAACTTTGTAGTTGTGGGGAACATGCTCCATAAATCATCCACCATGTCTTTCAATCCATAATAGCTCTAAAAGCTATAGATTGTGACCAGCAAAAGCACCACTAAATTAAAAGAAATTAACAATATATCTTTCTTCAATGTCTGTGAAAATCCTCTTCAAACATTTATGTCTCTCAATTGATAAATTTATATCCTTATATGGAGCAACACAATTTGGAGCTTCACATAGCCAAGCGTGACTATAATATTTAATAAAAAAAGCACTTATAAGTGACAAAATTAATATAAGTTAAGATTAATTGAGAATAAACATTAAATCAAATAATATTTTGGATCGAGCGAGTGAGCTAAACAATGAAGATAAGTGTTGATTTTATTCCATCTTTCTACTAAAATCTTGTATACAACTTTATAAAAATTAGAGTCTTTATTGTCTTTTTTCCCTCCTGTCGATATATAATATATTTCATGTTTTCTATCATAGAACCTCACATATTGTAGACAAAATGGAGAATTTTATCTGTATCAGCAGATATCAGCATGTCATACACAGGTTCTGTAAAATCAATAACATAATTAATTTTATCCCAACACACATCATCCGAGATTTTTTACTTCACAAGCCTTACCTTATTTATATCATTTTCACGATATATATTTCACTTGTCACTGATCATCATTATTTGTAGCACTTGTTTCATTTCTTTGAGTTTCCTGAGCAAGATTATACTTGATGCAAAACAGGTCTCTGAAATGGCCAACATATTCAGCTTTACAAACTCATTGAATGTTGATAATCTCATTGAAAGATCGGAATATATTTTTATAAAATGGCATCTCCTTTAATATCAATTATCCAGTTGCATTGCCCATAAGTTGTCTCATTTTCATCTATATTCTTTGGAGCACATATATTCTTCAATGCTAAGTTTAACATATGAATAAGACAAAGAGTTAAAAAAATATGAGGATATTAAGCCTAAAAAAATGCCCTTGCAACTCTACTCATTAGTGAATTATCAGAGATTACTTGAACCACTTTATCTGAACCTCCGCAATCACCTCTTTAATTTTACTAGCAATGTATAACTTATTTTTATACGCACCTTCATAGTTAACAGATTTTATAAATATTAGAACATATTTTGTGACGCCTATGAAATTAATGAGAGCTTTTATTTGTGCATCTGTCCAACCATCACAAACTATGGTAACTCTTTTCTCATTCCAAGTCCTTTTATAAGCTCAAACATTCTCTCAACATAGCATGATTGTTCTTAATAAACTATAACCATGAGGAATACATCTAGTGATTGTGTTGTTAGCTGCATATGAAAATGCCCTGAAATATGTGAATTTCTTGTCAAATGAAATGAAAGAACTGCAAAATAAAACATTCGAATGACTTATTCATGTAAATGATCTCAAGCTTGTAAATTAAATACTCTTTTAATAGCACTATTGCTGGTATTTTTTTTTCTTATGATCATAATCACAACCTTCGACTCTAAATAAATGCTTAATAGACTGAGAGCTATACAATTGATTAGAATCACTTTGCCAAGTAGAAGGAAGTGGAACACTCTTAGATGCAAACATTATTCATTTTTGCCCTGCATCAGCATCTAAATTCTACATTTCTTGAATTTGTGTTGAGGTCACTTTCGAACGTGCTTGAATAACAAGTCCAAATTGTCAAAGCTAGTGTGCTCTAACTCTATAATATGTTCTCTTGAGCTTTCCTTGACAAAAATGACACTGAAATTCTACATTGACTCCAGCTCCAATTGATCCCAATTTCTCTAATTTGGTGACATATACACATAAATGNTTTGATCAGCATCCTCCTATACAATTCTCTGTGGGTTTTGTTTTGCTCTAGAATTCTGATCTATACTGTTAGGCGCTCTATATATTTTAGAACCTCTTATAAGATTCAAATATTTTCATGAAATCGTTGGTGACTTGTGGTATTAGGGCTAGAAATTACACTTTTGCATGGAGTATTGGATCTTTTCAGTTAGTTAATAGATATTGCCACTGGATTGCGGTATTAGCTCTCGTCCTACTAAATTGACAGTTATATGCCTAGGCTTCTTTGTATGTGGAATTCGCTTGAATTATGTAAAGGGAGATGGAATTAGTTCCTATTAGAGCCGGAAATTATGATCATTGCCTTCACTTTCTTGAATTTGATTAATGATACAATTTTGTGATGGATTGGACCCTATGGAGCACAGACACGAGGACACGGATATGACACGATACGACATAGCACGAAGTAATTGGAAAAAATAGGACAGGATACGGCCCACATTTTTTTATACTTAACAAATTATATATATTTATATGGATATATATATATATATGTATATGTATATGTATATGTGTATATGTATATGTATATATATATATGTATATATAATATTTTCTACGAAAAACATTACAAAACAAATGCAATACTTAAGAAAACTTTATAATCATAAAAGTTATTTTTTAAAATATCAAAATTACATTCAAAATAACCAAAAATTACAAAACACTTATGACAATCTCATTCATAATAAAATGAAGCACATTATAACAAAATGGCAAAATCAGCACAATTATCACTAATTGAAGTTAATGCATTCAACAATGGCTTCATTATTTGTGCTAGCTCCATTGGCTTCATCAATGACACATTCACCTTCATAAACAAAAAACACTATTTTTAAGCAAGGCTCAACAAGAGAATTATTAGCAGCTTCAAGGATTTCAATATCCTCCATTGTAGCCAAGGCATCTCCACCAACATCCCATAATTTTGTGTCCTCGTGAGAATATTTTGGGCTCCTCCAAAATAGAAGACGAAGATTAGTAAGACTAAATACCAAGTCTTCACAACGTTGCGAAGTGATTTTATTCCTAAGTAAATTAATAAAAAAATATGAACTCTAGTTCTTTCTCAACAAGAAAATGAACACAGTTGAGCTAACAATTGGAAATCTAAACTTTGTAGTTGTGGGGAACATGCTCCATAAATCATCCACCATGTCTTTCTATCCATAATAGCTCTAAAAGCTATAGATTGTGACCAGCAAAAGCACCACTAAATTAAAAGATATTAACAATATATCTTTCTTCAATGTCTGTGAAAATCCTCTTCAAACATTTATTTCTCTCAATTGATAAATTTATATCCTTACGTGGAGCAACACGATTTGGAGCTTCACTTAGCCAAGCGTGACTATAATATTTAATAAAAAAAGAACTTATAAGTGACAAAATTAATACAAGTTAAGATTAATTGAGAATAAACATTAAATCAAATAATATTTTGGATTGAGAGAGTGAGCTAAACAATGAGGATAAGTGTTGTTTTTATTCCATCTTTCTACTAAAATCTCGTATACAACTTTATAAAAATTAGAGTCTTTATGGTCTTTTTTCCCTCGTGTCGATATATAATATATTTCATGTTTTCTATCATAGAACCTCACATATTGTAGACAAAATGGAGAATTTTATCCGTATTAGCAGATATCAGCATGTCATACATAGGTTTTGTAAAATCAATAACATAATTAATTTTATCCCAACACACATCATCCGAGATTTCTTACTTCACAAGCCTTGCCTTATTTATATCATTTTCACGATATATATTTCACTTGTCACTGATCATTATTATTTGTAGCACTTGTTTCATTTCTTTGAGTTTCTTGAGCAAGATTATACTTGATGCAAAACAAGTCTCTGAAATGGCCAACATACTCAGCTTTACAAACTCATTGAGTGTTGATAAACTCATTGAAAGATCGAAATATATTTTTTATAAAATGGCATCTCCTTTAATGTCAATTATCCAGTTGCATTGCCCATAAGTTGTCTCATTTTCATCTATATTCTTTGGAGGACATATATTCTTCAATGCTAAGTTTAACATAAGAATATGACAAGGAGTCAAAAAAATATGAGGATATTAAGCCTAAAAAAATACCCATGCAACTCTACTCATTAGTGAATTATCAGAGATTACTTGAACCACTTTATCTAAACCTCCGCAATTACCTCTTTAATTTTACTAGCAATGTATAACTTATTTTTATATGCCCCTTCACAGTTAACAGATTTAATAAATATTAGTACATATTTTGTGACGCCTATGAAATTAATGAGAGATTTTATTTGTGCATTTGTCCAACCATCACAAACTATGGTAACTCCTTTCTTATTCCAAGTCATTTTATAAGCTCAAATATTCTCTCAACATGTGATCTCTCTTTTGAAAGCATGATTGTTCTCAATAAACTATAACCATGAGGAATATATTTAGTGATTGTGTTGTTAGCTGCATATGAAAATGTACTAAAATATGTGAATTTCTTGTCAAATGAAATGAAAGAACAGCAAAAGAAAACATTCGAATGATTTATTCATGTAAACGATCTCAAGCTTGTAAATTAAATACTCTTTTAATAGCACTATTGCCGGCATTTTTTTTCTTATGATCATAATCACAACCTTCGACTCTAAATAAATGCTTAATAGACTGAGAGCTATACAAAATCACTTTGCCAAGTAGAAGGAAGTGGAACACTCTTAAATGCAAACATTATTCTTTTTTGCTCTGCATCAGCATCTAAATTTTACATTTCTTGAATTTGTGTTGAGGTCACTTTCGAACATGCTCGAATACCGAGTCCAAATTGTCGAAGCTAGTGTGCTCTAACTCTATAATATGTTCTTTTGAACTTTCATGACAAAAATGACACTGAAATTCTACATTAACTCCTGCTCCAATTGATCCAAATTTCTCTAATTTGGTGACATATACACAAAGGTTTTGTTTCGTTCTTTATGAGATTGTTAGAGGCACTTGTAGTGGTCATTATCATATTAATCAATTAAGGAAAAATATAAACATTTAAAATTACTATATATATATATAATGTGGCATTTACATTCATAGGACAAAATTCTTTATTTACCTATCTCATTCTCAAATCTATTAAATGCATAGGAATTCGGTGGTATGTGTGTAAATGCCACACATTTAATTAATCTATATACCATGTGGTTTGTGCTATTTATTCAAAGGTTAGAGGCTAAAAGCTAATGCCTACATGAATCAATGAAGGAAGATTTCGAGATTTCAACATTAGAACCTAGGTTGTCATAGACATAACTTTTTGTCACATTTTCCTGCATACTATNGTTTGTGCTATTTATTCAAAGGTTAGAGGCTAAAAGCTAATGCCTACATGAATCAATGAAGGAAGATTTCGATATTTCAACATTAGAACCTAGGTTGTCATAGACATAATTTCTTGTCACATTTTCCTGCATACTACTCAATTCTTTGATATCACATCAAATTTATCAAAACAACCACTAATTATTAAGGTTCACAAATCACTAAATCAAATCCACCTTTTCATGCACGGGTAGAGTAATATGCAAGAAAATATCAAAGTTTTGGTGTGGTATTGGTAAATACATGTGAATTTCGTGTTATCGTCACAAAAAATAGAATTGTAAAAATAAATGAAGTATGAAGCATGAAGGTTACCGCCAAACCGACACGTGTGGATCGTCCCCCAGCTCGCATCAATGTTGTGGATCATCCCCCAAGTCAAGTTGAAGCTCTAGATCGCGANCAAATCACTAAATCAAATCCACCTTTTCATGCACGGGTAGAGTAATATGCAATAAAATATCAAAGTTTTGGTGTGGTATCGGTAAATAAATATGAATTTCGTGTTATCGTCACAAAAAAATAGAATTATAAAAATAAATAAAGTATGAAGCATGAAGGTTACCGCCAAACCGACACGTGTGGATCGTCCCCCTGCTCGCATCAATGATGTGAATCGTCCCCCAAGTCACGTTGAAGCTCTAGATCGCGAGGGAGATCGTGTGGAAGCTCAATTCATGCTTTGGATCGTGACCTAGCCGAAGTCGAAGCTCTGGATTGTCCCCTAGCTAGCGTCGAAGCTCTGGATCGCATGGGAACTATATATAGTGCTCTGGGATGTTCCCTAGCTTGAGTTGAAGCTCTGAATTGCGTCGAAGACTCTCTTGCTTCAATCAAGTCTACTCGGCGACTACTTTGTGTCAATAGTGACGATCCACAACTCCTTCGCATCAATCGATGACTCTCAACAACTCGATCATTAACGCTCCACGACGGCTTCCTCACTGCTTGCTTTGACAGGGTCGCTGCAAGACAATGGAAGGTGTTGTGAGGCATTGGTAAGTCCTTAAGACCTTCAGAAAAGTCACAGCTTTGATTTTCTTTTGTCGATTAGAATTCTACTATGTCGCTCGAATTTAAGTCCCATGTCTAGTGTCAAGAGGTGCCTGAGTGGCGCAGAAATGTGTCAAGGAAGTGTTGAATTAATCGGAGAGCTCTGACACGTTTAGTAAAGTGTCGAACATGGTATCAGTTTGTGTCGGAGCCGTGTCTAACAAGGGTAGGGCTTCTTTTTGGAGGTGTCAGTGCTTCATAGTTTGGACAAAAAGGGCATTTATAATTGGTAGCATTATCATTGTCTTCACCTTTTCATTGGTAGCCTTATAATGTACAAAATTTTCTTTTTATTGCTTTCATAATTAGAGATCTAAATAAGCAATACAAGAGAGTGAATTTTATGCGTTTTGGGAAAGAGATGTAAAGTTTGTTTCTTATGATCTTTGCCTCAAAAAATTTGAATTAGAAAATATACCAACAATAAATTTCAAAAAATAGGCACGCAGAGCATAATTAAAATTTTCAAAGAAGAACTGAAGAGAGTACAATAAAATGTAATTAAAGAATAAGTGGGATCAACTAAAAAGAAATTGAAAATTATGGAAAAAATTGAAGTGATGAACAAGTCTTGGTTAAGATCATATAAAGCGAACTATAGTCGCATCGGAAGAATGGTGGAATGAAAGATTAGCGTTGAAATGCCATTTTTTTAGTTCTACTACTCATCAGGCAGAAATTGTGATACATGTCATGGAGCTTGAGGCAGTGTTTTGAACAAGGAATATCTAAATTTCTATTGAAAGTCATTCAGAACTCTAATTTTAGCAAACTTACAATCAAAATGATCGGTTTGACGAGACAAACCCAACAATATCGAAATTGGTCCAAGCCAAATCAAATTAAGCCCAGATCAAGCAATTAAACTTTTGAAAGCTTTTCAGACATGATTAAAAGGTTAAACAGATTCCAAATCTGGCAAGTTTATGTTCAAGTCGAGTATCGCGACAAAACAAATCCAACAAACTCAAGATCGCCCAATTTTGACATCATTAAAACACTCAAATATCTATCGAACGCCGCCTGATCAGGAAGATATCCAATCAAAAGTGGTTGGAATTCTTTCTTTATTTGCGACCTGGGTTCTATAATTAGAGCTCCACACCCTCATGAGGAGGGGATTAGACCATTGACAAGAAGACTAAAGCATGTAGAAAAGGTAGTTGAAGTCCAAAACCTTGCACCGATGATCTGGTGAACACTTGCTCCTGGAACTGTCGACCACTGTCAACATCCCGCTCCCATAGCCGTCGACCAACATCAACCATCGCTCGCCAACCGACGCAACCAACTCCGGCCAACACTGCCAACCAACCCCGGTCATCACTGCCTTCAATCAACTCTGGCCGCCGCCACCGATGAACTCCAGCCACCACCTCCAACAGCCACTAGTTGTCGCCTTCTATGGCCAACTATTATCGCCCCCGCCGCCGGTGGTCAACTGCTCCTTGCAAAAAAGTCCCATGTGGAGTCATAATGTGCATTACGGAATATCAACGTACGTTGCGGAAAAGGGAAGCACCCGGTGGAGCAATAATTCGTCTGGAAGATGATGTAACAATGCACCCCAAATACGGTACAGTGACACTTCAATGATGATTTAACAATGCATCGCGCATATGGTGCAACAACGCCCCTCGAAGACAGTGTGATAATTGTGAAAATATGGTTCAAATGCACACTCTGATGATAGTGTAACAATGCACCTCGAATATGCTGTGACGATGTCACCCAAAAAAGGTGTAACGATGCCCTCCGAATATAGTGCAAAGACACAACCAGATGATAGTGTAACGACGCATCCTGAATAAAGTGCAACGACACACTCAATTAAAGTATAACAACATATCCTGAATACGGTGCAATGACACTCCCCAATGACAGTGTAATAATGCACATTGAAGACAGTGTAACGACGCACCTTGAAGACGATGTAACGACGCACCTTGAAGACGATGTAACGACGCACCTTGAATACGATGCAACCACACATCCCAATCAAAGTGTAACAACGCACTAACCTATGGTATAACGACGTTTCTCAAAGACGGCGGTGCAATGGCTCCTCCCAAAGATGTAATAACACACCCCACAAATGGTGCAATGATTCCTCCAAAAGACAGTGTAACAATGCACCTTGAAGACAGTGACTTTCTCCAAACTCACAAGGCTCTCTTCTTACAGCCAACCTCTATAGGCTACAGGACGAACCACGACCTGCATGGCTTGAAGTTCGTGCAACTACCGATTTCGATCATTATTGTCTACGAACCTCATCCCAACTCATCACTACGACCTATGTGACCAATTACGGCCTACATTGTATACAACTCACGCAGCTCACGACTTCAGACCCTATGGTCTATAAATTCATCACATCTCACCACTATAACCTATGTGGCTAACTACGGCCTATGTGGCTCACAGCACACACAACTCCTTACTCGGCCCTATGACCTAAGGACGTTCTCCCAACTCAATGTTATGACCTATGTGACCAACTACGACCTATGTGACTAACTGCGACCTATGTAGTCTACAACTCATATAGTTCTTCACTCTGGCCCTGCGGTCTACAAATATCATCGCAGCTCATCACTACGGTCTATGTGACCAAATATGACATACGTGGCTCACAACTTTTGCAGCTTTCTACTACAATATATGGGGCCAACTAACACTTCTAAACCAACCATTTACGCCTCACACGACCAACTACTACCATGACTATCAACTACATATTGTACAACACACTGGCGCTACAGTCCTCATCCACAACCTTCACGGCAAACTATTATCTCCATAACAATCAACTACGACCCTTACAGCTCTTGTGTCTGCCGACTTTGATCACTATTGCCTACGTACCTCATCCCAACTCACCACTACGACCTACGTGGTATACAACTCATGCAGCTCCCGACTTCAGACCCTACGTTCTATAACGTCATCACATCTCACCACTATGACTTATATGACTAACCACAGCCTATATAGCTAACAGTACACACAGCTCCTTACTCAGCCCTAAAGCCTAAGGATGTCGTCCCAGCTCACCATTACGATCTATGTGGCCAACTGTGACCTATGTGATCAACTAGGACCTATGTGATTTACAACTCGTATAGATCATGACTCTGGCCCCTGCGGCCTACGGACATTATTGCAGCTCACTACTATGGCCTATGTGACCAAACATGACATATGTGGCTCACAACTCTTGCAGCTTCCTACAACAATCTTTGGGGCCAACTAACACTTCTAAAGCGACCATCTACGCATCACAGAGCCAATTACCATCATGACTTTTAACTATGACCTGTACAACACGTTGGTGCTGCAATCATCATCCACAACCTTCACGACGAACTACTATATCCATAACAATCGACGACCCTTATTGTCCACTATCAATGAAAATTGCATTCATTACAGCCAAATTATAGCTATTATTGATGAATTATTGTTGTACATTTACAATAATCATCTTTACATCTCTATGTTCCCTAATTCAGAAGATGGGTAGACATGTGTAGTGGATTATTTCAACAGTGCTAGGCCCTGTGATATTTTTCATTTTCTAAAGCTTTTCACATAAAAATTTGAGGTATCTCCTCCCACTTCCCTTTAATTATCTGAGTGTGCACTGGTTTTTCGTGCAACATCAAGACGATAATTCATTACTCTAGTGTCGCGGACCTTCCTGCTTACATCAAATGTCAATAACTTGTAGGTCATCCCTAATGCCAAAAAGTTTAAATTTAATGGCATTGACTCAAAGGTAGAAGAGAAGTTAGATCAAATGTTTGATAGAGCAGTGGTCATTGGTGGTTATGCATGCTCCTCAAGCTAGAAAGTAAACTTTGATATAGCACAGCATTTAGATTCTGAGCACAAAAAAGACTTGAGTGAAGGTTCCATTCATAAATTCACCTAACATGTGGAATCCAATCATTTTAAGCAACAATCAACTTTCAAACACAGATATGAAAAAAAAGGATTGTGCTTTTTCTAAGAAATCAGATCTCACAGTTAGTTACTTTTCTAATATTTTATTTGGTCCTAACAACTCACGCCACCATCTATTCTTAAAGTTATGAAAGTGCTGGAGGAAATATCAGAAATTTATGAAGACGTGTCCTTGTACCACTTTTCCAAGAAGTTGTTAGAAGATCCTACAGAAAACTAAGGAGAGAAATATCTCTGAAATCTTATTACAAATCATAAACTAAGAGGTTACATTTGTGTGTGTGTGTGTGTGTGTGTGTGTGTGTGTGTGTGTGTGTGTGTGTGTATATATATATATATATATATATTGCCGGCATGGTGTCGTTCCCCTCTGTTAGGGTTTCGCCTCATGGCGAACCCAAGCTTTCTGCTACACGGATCTCCCATCTACACAAATCTCTCTCGCATTTCTATTTCCCTATTTCGTTTTCGTCGGCGTCGGTGCTCGCATCGTCGCATTGTTGTTGTGCTTCACGTTCGCGTGTTTTTGCCGGCAGGCTTGCGACTTCACATCATTCAAGACGTCATCAGGCTGAGTTTTTGCATTTTTTTCCAAACAACGTCCTCGTCTGTCCAGGATGCCTCCTTCGCAGTCCTCGCGTTGTCTCGGTCTGGCTACAGAGTTGCAACTCTGCTCGCTTGGTCGCAGTCGTGTTTGTCGCACTGCACTGCCCGCATTTTCGCATTTCCTTTCAGACAACGTATCCTCACTTCCTGTTCGACAGAATCTTGTCGGCAGAGATGGCTATCCGTTCCTATGCTACTGCACTTCTCGGCGACCTCTCGATTCCTACTCGTGCTCCTCTTTCAGAATCAGAGACTGGTTTTCGTATAGGTAAAGCTTGCAATGTTCATCAATCTTTTCACGATGCTCTTGAAGGTGGTGGCGATCACACATTCACAAAACAATTAGAGCAAAAAACGGGAAGTCTACTCTTATTCTCACAGAAGTTGAAACCAGTACTCTCGCGTCATCTTGGCGTCTTGCTCTAGTGAGGATATTTCTTTATGGTAACCCAAAATTGGAGATCATTCAGAAAGAGTTTGAGGCTATGAAGTTATTGGGCAGTTGGAATATTGGATTAATTGACGGTCGGCACACACTAATTCAGTTGTCTCATGAAGTTGATTATACCAGCATCTTTTCTCATAAAGTTACTACAATCGACAACCGTAATATGAAAATTCTAAAGTGGACTGTTGGTTCGACCCAAAGGCGGAGTCCCCTATTATTCCAGTTTGGATAAAATTTCTGGGATTAAAATTACATCTGTTTACTTTAGAAATTCTCTACTCCTTAGCAACTGCTTACGGTAAGTTTCTCAAAGTTGATAGTCCTACGCTTGCTGTTACCAAACCCTACGTGACTTGTGTGTTAGTTGTGAAGAATATCACTCAATCTGCTCCGAATGAGATGTGGATTAGAAACACTCACAACGGGTATTGGCAAAATGTTAAAATCGAACCACACCATCTTTATTGCTCTCATTTTAGTATGTTTGACCACAACTCTACTACTTGTTATCGTTTGCATCCTCATCTAAGGTCGAATATCACTAAAGAAAAACCACTTATTATCCCTGTTGAGAAAATGCAACCCGGTCCTCTTCCCAACACCGTAGTTTCTGAAGAAAAACAACATACTACAGCTACAGATCCAGTTGTGTTTATACCACTCTGTTTTTGAAGAAGGCTCACTTACATGCCAAGACACACGAAAGTGCTCCTTTGATCCAATAGCATATCAGCCGGTACAACATGTCATTATTTCTAATGTTCAACAATCTGCACATCTTTAGCACACTTTAGACCAAGATCAAGCGAGTCAATCTTCGGAAGAGGAATGGCAGGTCTATTACAGGAGGAAGAAGAAGAATGGATGCCGACTCCAGCTAGGAAGCATATTGGATGATACATTGGTTACTACTGGCAATGGCAATCATCTTACCAACTTATTAGCTTGCTCCTTCCCTAAAATCAGAGGCAGAGGCAAAACCAAATTGGGTTGCCCTCTAACCACCTGATACTTTGTATTTCAGCATTTTTAGGTTTTTTTTGTCTCTACTAAACTTTTCTGTATTTTCTAGTTTTAGAATCACTTAAAGTTTTGGTGTAGACAGGGTGTCTTGTTTGGGCCCTTCAATACATTGTATCTGTATCTTTCTTTTCAGTTCATATATTAGTCTTTTTTTGAGGGCCCAAAATATGGCTCCACACCAAAACTAGAAAATACTGAAAAGTATATTAGAGACAAAGAAAAAGCCTAAAACTGTTGAAATACATAGTATCAGGTGGCTAGAGAGCACCCCAATTTGGTTTTACCTCTGCCTCTAGTCCTAGAAAAGGAACAAGCTAATAAGTGGGTGAGATGATTGTCATTGTCAGTAGTAACTAATGTATCATCCAATATGTTCCTGAGCTGAAGCCGGCCTCCATTCTTCTTCTTCCTCTTGGAATAGACCTGTCATTCCTCTTCCGAAGATTGGATCATCTGATCTTGGTTTAATGTGTGCTGGAGCTGTGCAGATTATTGAACGTTAGAAGCAACTACATGTTGTACTAGTTGATCTGTTATTGGATCAAAGGAGCACTCTCATGTGTCTTGACGTGTAAGTGAGTCTTCTTCAATAGCAGTAGGTGGTATATGCACAACTGGACTTGTAGCTGTAGTAAGTTGTTCTTCCTCATTAACAGCGGTGTTGCGAAGAGGATCAGGTTGCATCTTCTCAACATGGATATATATATGACAGCTATTCCCTTATAATTCAGAACCTTGCCAAATATATCTAACTTAAATATGGAAAGGAAATAATTCTAAAAATAAACTGAAAAAAAAAAGAAATAGGAAGGGAATAAAACTCATCAAGGAGTTTCCTAAATTGCCTCCAAACAAATTTTCTTATATTTTCTGAGAATTCCACACTTCCCCTCACGTTGAATCATATATGTTGTGAAGACCCTGTTTGGGATTCAACTCAATAAATTTGTCTTGAGGTAAAACTTTAGTTAAGATATTAGTGACTTGAAAATGAGTTCAAATCTAGATTAAGGGCCCGTTTAAGGTAGCTTATAAGTGCGGGCGGCGTTTGAAAATGCTGTCTTGTCGTTTGGATCTCACGTTTTATCTGCGTATTCCAAAACCCAATTTTTGATTTCTTAGAGATGCGAGCCGCAGCATGAAGCCCGTGATCTGCGTTTCGTTTGTGTAAGTAAAGGGAGTATTCCACCCGTGCCCCCCCTCGTTCACCCCTTTCATTTCCATGACCTATGGATTATTTATGTAAGCTTCCACCCATGCCCTCCCCTCGTTCGCCTCTTTCCCTTTAGTAACCTAGGGTAACATGTAGGCGGTTTTCCAAAGAAAGAGTTCGGACCTTTCTTCCCTGTGTAAGCGTAATCAGGTAAAGTTATCGTTTTTTCTTTTGGTTCTTCTTTATTCAGCCTTCAACTACCGATTTTAGCCTTAAACTTCTTATCTTCACGGTTTTTGTGCTTGTTTTTTTGGTTGAAGCGCTTCGATCAATCTGGCTTTCATCGAAGAAAAATAAAACAATTAGAGCTCTTTGATTTCTCGTATTAGGGTATGTGTTGTTGCTTCCGGGCCAATCCTGTCATTGATCAATGCTTGTTGTGCAAATTTAGGAGATGTTTGGCTGTCGGTTTTATTTATTTATTTATTTGGTATAAATGCAACTTGTGTAAATGTTGGTGTTGTAAATATCTTAATTCTTATTTCTACCTAAACTTAGTAAATTTGGGATTTAGCTTAAAATGAAATAAAACAAAAATTGAGACGATAGTTTTATTTATGTCGCTCAAAAAGTATTTGACAATTATGATATTCATTTGTAAATACGAGGGATTATGTACTACAAAGAAAGTTGGGATCTATAAAAAAAATTAATTTGGAACTTTTTGATTTTTTCTATTGTTATTTTTACTTTTTATAGGGGTATGATATGAATGAATTTTTTCTTCTTTAAAATTTCTCAATGTTCAAGCTTCAAAAACGTGTTGGTTTGAATTTGTTTTGAATGAAAAACACTAAATTCAACATATAATATTAGCATATTCATCTAAATATGTTAGAAAAATGGAATTAAGATATTTTTCTAATTTCCTAGAGCTATCTGTCTAAAACATGTGACCTTGGGTGATTGTGTAAATTTATTTAGTTCTTCTATTTCTTCTTGTTTAATCTTTTATCTGACAGTAGGGAATGAGTAAAACTAAAGAGTCTGGATCATCGGCTATGTAGGATAGAGAGGTCACTATTATATTTTGTGATCTCTGTCTAAAAGAGGTCGAGCTGGAAAATAGGTCCACCTATTATTTTAGTTAAAAAAGGGTGGCAAAATCTTATGATTAAATTTAAGGAACTTACTGGAAGAGATTATGATCGGATAAAACTCAAAAACAAATGGTATCAATTAAAAAATAATTGAAAAATATGGAAAGAACTCAAAAGAGGATCAACGAGATTGGGTTGGGATCCAGTTAAGCAAGCAATTGATGTACCAGAGGATTGGTGGACTGAAAAATTAGAGGAAAATATATATCTGAAAATACTTCATCTTGCATCAATTTTCACATTGTAATGATTTCACTAATAAATTATTTAATTTAATTCACGCAGTTCCGACAGCCAAAAAATTCAAATTTAGTGGCATTAATCCAGTTTTGGAGGAGAAATTGGATGGCATGTTCATTGGGTTGTCACAACAGGAGCTCGTGCTTTCACCTCAAATGAGCAGGGGTTTGTTGTCTCACCACAGTACATGGAGACCGTGCAGATAGGTGAGTCAGGAGAATGTCTCAACCAAATTCACACAGTTGTTCAATCCACAAGAGTGCCAAAGCGTCTCAGGGTGGACAAAAAAAATAAATGGTTCGCATTCATCAAAGACACCATAGACACACTGGTTGAAACCTGCAAAGCAAGGTTTTTTCCCTCGCAAGACAGCTCAATTGAGGAATGTACCCAAATCCTCAATACATATCCTGATGTTAAGGCGGAAACAGAAGGCTATTTAAATTACGTGAAGTTGCTACAAGACCCAACCATAAATCAGTTTTTTATAAAGTTGGAATCGGAATTCTGACTAAAATACTTACGCTCTTTCATATAGCTCTGTGTGATATTTTTGTTATAGACACATTACTTCTTTTTCATGGTGGTACAATACCATGTTTTATATTTTATTATGTAGTGATTTTGTTATCTATCATTCTACCTTCTATGTTTCGCCTTAATTTTCTTAAGTTCTTTTTTATTAAGTTTACAAATTATCATTTCATTTATTTTATAGTATGGATGAAAAACAAGTTAACCACAACCGCAGAGTCGCAATAATCATTATCTTGTTGTACTATTACTATATTACATACGTCGACCGAACCTCTTACATGACGTCGAGTCAGACTAGCGATAGATGGGTTGGTGATTTATTGTGGGGCCACCCCACACGGTTCTCCAATATGTTTCGTATAATGAAAGAAATATTTCTTGACCTACTTAATGAACTCCAGAGTTTTTATGGGTTGCACGACTCAACAAAAACGACGACAAGAGAAGTGTTGGCAATAACCCTATATATCTTATCCCAGAATGAATCTATTAGAGGAGCAATGGAACGATTTCAACATTCATCGGAAACCATCAGCAGGTATTTCTCAGTTGATTTGAATGCTCTGGTGAGTTTAACATGCAAGATAGCTAAGCCCGAGGATCCAACATTCCAATCCATTTCATCACAATTTCCAAATGACCCTCGATAGATGTCGGTTTTCAAGGTATACCTTTAACATAACATTCATACCTGAAATTGATATACATGTCAAATGCTAAAATGCTATAACTTGAATGTCAGGACTGTATCGGAGTTATTGATGAAATACACGTCGATGCACGCCTATCAGGTACAAAGAAGGTTGCGTACATCGGACGGTATAGCTCCCACACACAAAATGTTATGGTCGTGTGTGATTTCAACATGTGTTTTACTTTTATGATGGCTGGATGGGAAGAAAGCATGCACGACAGTCGTGTTTTCAAATTTGCTACTAGAAACCAAAGACATGGTTTCTCGTACCCATGTTTTAAATTAAATATTATTATAATTTTAGTTGTAATTTTGTTATTTTTTTTGTTTTTTAATAGGTTTGTAGATAGTCTCCCTTGAACCAGGAGTGTATCTATATTTTCTTTGAACTGTTATGTAGTGTTTTTTTTATTCTAATATATTGAATGTCTTCTCAGTATATTGAATGTGTTCCTAGTGTTTTTTAATGGCCCAAATGTTTGTTTGTAAATGATCAGGTTCATGATATGTTTAACCTGATGATTGTTCCTTATAACTTTTAAATTAAGAGTTTATATTTGAAAATAATTTTTTGTTAAAAAGAAAAGGTAAAGCACTTATGTACATGTAAAACTAGATATCATATTATTTTACACATATCATGCAAATACTTGTCATGAGGTTCAAGAGTTGTCGGCTCCAATTTAAGAAATAAAGAAGAGCGGACATTAAATGTGAAAGAATCTTACCATATAGAATAGTCGCCCTTGAGCAATAAAGAGCATTAGCAAATTTATCGAAACACACTAAAAATTTCAATTCATTTTGTGGTAGTCGCCTTTGAGTAAGGAATATATCTTTCTTTTATTTGAACTGTTATGTAGTCTTTTTTGGATTTTAGTATATTGAATGTGTCCCCATTATACTACTCTTGCAAACAGCTCCACTGCGCGTGGCCGAAATGATTATTTTTCCACATACAGCTGCAAATCAACTGTTCTCAAACAGCATAAATCAAACAGCTTAACAGTTTATTCAGTTCAAGAGCAGAATGGTCATTTATCCACAAACAGCTGCAAATCAGTCGTTTTCCAAACGGTGAAACCAAACAGGCAGGTAGCTTATCCAAATCAGCTGTTGATCAGCAACTTATCAGAATAAGCTGCTTATTTGGATAAGTTGGATAAGTTGCAACTGCCCCATACAGACCCTAAGTGAACAATGCCAAAATTAACCTTCTCAGAGATAAAAATGTATACCAATTTAAATGTGTTTAGTTCTGTCGTGATGCACGGGATTTTTTGCAACATTGATAGCAGCTTAGCAATCACAAAACATTTTTATGAGATTGATTGTGGATTATCCCAACATTTAGCAACATTTGGATCCACCTTCCTTCACAAATAAGATGATTGCTGACTCAATTGAAATACAGCCAAATTTGATCTACATTTAAGCCTGAAAAATTTTTGGATTATGATGTTAAAAAGCTTTGAAGTAGGTTGATTCCATTTGAGAAGGTTTTATGGAAACGCGGATCAGAAAATGATCCAAATTGGGAAAAAATTTCATATATGCGAGAAAGATACATGCAGCTTTTCATTTGAGATATATTTGTTTTCATGATTATTTTCAAATTTCAAGGACAAGATTTTATCAGGAGAAATTGTAATAACTAAAATAATAATAATAAATTGAATAGCTAGTAAGGGATGCGCATCAGTACGGTTTCGTCTTTAGGAGTCTTTAGGAGTCGAAGTCAATTCCACCCTTTCATTCAAACGGATCGAGCAAATAGAGCAAAGGGCGAAGGAAGGGTAGCATGTGTGCCCTAGCCATCAGAGGGAGAAGAAAAAGGGAGAAGCAGAAAGAAGAAGAATCCAAAGAGGAAGAGGAAGAGAAGGAAGCATGTCGTGTTGAGCCCTAGCCACAGAGAAGAAGAGGGAGGAGATCGACTCATCGTCTGTGTTGAACTTAAGCCACACTCGAAAGGGAAAGAGGAGGAGAAGGCTCTGGCAAGAAGAGGAAGGAGGGAAGACGCGCGCACATGCTGTGCTTGGTCGAACCGAGCTCGAAGGAACAAGAAGGCAGGGAGTTAGATCGTGCGGGAAAAAGCTCAGTAAAAAAGCTTCAGGCGTGCAAGAAGAGAAGAGAGTCGGCTCGTGTGTGCGAGAGAAAGCTATCGTTGGAGCCCTAGCTTGTGGTCGAAAAGTTTTTAGGTAAATTAACACACACACACACACACACATATATAAACGCGCGCACATACACACATATACATACATACATACACACCGATATACATGCATACATACATACATACTGATATACGTACATACATACTGATAAACATACATACATACATATATACATACATACATACCGATATATATATTCATTAAGTGTTGATAACAAGTGCACATAACATCATTAAGTAATTGAAGAAATGGAGATTCAACTTGAGATCAATGAATGAATCACTTTGAAAGATAATGTAAATGTTGATTAATGTTAAAGTTTAATTTATTTAATTTAGAATTAATATTTAATGAANAAAAATATAAACATTTAAAATTAATATGTGTGTATATATATATATATATATATATATATATATATATAGATACATATATAAATATATATATATATATATATATGTATGTATGTATATAAATACATACATACATACATATATAGTGTAATGGGGCATTTACATTCATAGCACAAAATTCTTTATTTACCTATCTCATTCTCAATCTATTAAATGCATAGGATTCGGTGGTATGTGTGTAAATGCCACACATTTAATTAATCTATATACCATATGGTTTGTGCTATTTATTCAAAGGTTAGAGGCTAAAAGCTAATGCCTACATGAATCAATGAAGGAAGATTTCGAGATTTCAACATTAGAACCTAGGTTCATAGACATAATTTCTTGTCACATTTTCTTGCATGCTACTCAATTCTTTCATATCACATCAAATTTATCAAAACAACCACTAATTATTAAGGTTCACAAATCACTAAATCAAATCCACCTTTTCATGCACGGGTAGAGTAATATGCAATAAAATATCAAAGTTTTGGTATGGTATCAGTAAATACATATAAATTTCGTGTTATCGTCACAAAAAATAGAATTGTAAAAATAAATAAAGAAAGAAACATGAAGGTTACCGCCAAACCGACACGTGTGGATCGTCCCCCAGCTCGCATCAATGATGTGGATCGTCCCCCAAGTCACGTTGAAGCTCTAGATCGCGGGAGATCGTGTGGAAGCTCAATTTCATGCTTTGGATCGTGACCTAGCCGAAGTCGAAGCTCTGGATTGTCCCCTAGCTAGTGTCGAAGCTCTGGATCGCATGGTAACCATATATAGTGCTTTGGGATGTTCCCTTGCTCGAGTTGAAGCTCCGAATTGCGTCGAAGACTCTCTTGCTTCAATTAGGTCTACTCGGCGACTACTTTGTGTCAATAGTGACGCTCGACAACTCCTTTGCATTAATAGATGACTCTCAACAACTCAATCATTAATGCTCCACTACGGCTTCCTCACTGCTTGCTTCGACAGGGTCGCTGCAAGGCGATGGAAGGTGTTGTGAGGCATTGGTAAGACCTTAAGACCTTCAGAAACGTCATAGCTTTGATTTTCTTTTGTCGATTGGAATTCTACTTCGTCGCTCAAATTTAAGTCCCATGTCTAGTGTCAAGAGGTGTTTGAGCGGCGCAGAAATGTGTCTAGGAAGTGTTGAATTAATCGGAGAGCTCTGACACGTTTAGTAAAGTGTCGAACATGGTATCAGTCTGTGTCGGAGCCGTGTCTGAAAAGGGTAGGGCTTCTTTTTGGAGGTGTCAGTGCTTCGTAGTTTGGACAAAACGGGCAGTTATAATTGGTAGCATTATCATGGTATTCACCTTTTCATTGGTAGCCTTATAATGTACCAAATTTTCTTTTTATTGCTTTAATAATTAGAGATCTAAATAAGCAATACAAGAGAGTGAATATTATGTGTTTTGGGAAAGAGATGTAAAGTTTGTTTCTTATGATCATTGCCTCAAAGAATTTGAATTAGAAAATATACCAACAATAAATTTCAAAAAATAGGCACGCAAAGCATAATTAAAATTTTCAAAGAAGAATTGAAGAGAGTACAATAAAATGTAATTAAAGAATAAGTGGGATCAACTAAAAAGAAATTGAAAATTATGAAAAGAATTAAAGTGATGAGCTACAAGTCTTGGTTAAGATCATATAAAGCGAACTATAGATGCATCGGAAGAATGGTAGAATGAGAGATTAGCGTTGAAATGTCATTTTTTTAGTTTTACTACTCATCTGGCACAAATTGCGATACATGTCATGGAGCTTGAGGCAGTGTTTTGAGGAAGGAATATTTAAATTTCTATTGAAAGTCATTCAGAACTTAAATTTTAGCAAATTTACAATCAAAATGATCGGTTTGACGAGACCAACCCAAAAATACCCAAATTGGTCCAAGCCAAGTCAAATTAAGCCCAGATCAAGCAATTAAACTTTTGAGAGCTTTTCAGACATTATTAAAAGGTTAAACAGATTCCAAATCTGGCAAGCTTATAGTCAAGTTGATCATCGCGACAAAACAAATCCAACAAGCTCAAGATCACCCAATTTCAAGATCATTAAAACACTCAAATATCCATGGAACGCCTCCTGATTAGGATGATATCTATGGGTCGTCCAATCAAAAGTGGTTTGATTTCTTTCTTTATTTGCGACCTGGGTTCAATAATTAGAGCTCCATACCATCATGAGGGGATTAGACCATTGACAAGAAGACTAAAGCATGTAGAAAAGGTAGTTTAAGTCCAAAACCCTCCACCGACGATCTGGCAAACACTTGCTCCTGGAACTGTCGACCACTGTCAACATCTCGCTCCCATAGCTATCGACCAACATCAACCATTGCTCGCCAGCCGATGCGACCAACTCCGGCAAACACCGCCAGCCAACCCCAGTCATCACTGCCTTCAATCAACTCTGGTCGCCGCCACCGGTGAACTCCAGCCACCACCTCCAACAGCCACTAGTCGTCGCCTTCTGTGGCCAACTATTATCGCCCCCGCCGCCGGTGATCACCTGCTCCTTGCAAAAAAGTCACATGCGGAGTCAAAATTTGCATTACAGAATATCAGCGTACGTTGCGGAAAAGGGAAGCACCCGGTGGAGCAATAAGTCGTCTGGAAGAAGATGTAACAATGCACCCCAAATACGGTACAGTGCCTCAATGATGATTTAACAATACATCCCGCATATGGTGCAACAACGCCCCTCGAAGGCAGTGTAATAATTGTGAGAATATGGTTCAAAGGCACACTCTGATGATAGTGTAACAATGCACCTCGAATATGCTGTCACAATGTCACCCAAAAAAGGTGTAACGATGCCCTCCGAATATAGTGCAAAGACACAACTCGATGACAGTGTAACGATGCATCCTGAATAAGGTGCAACGACACACTCAATTAAAGTGTAACAGCATATCCTGAATACAGTGCAATGACACTCCCCAATGACGGTGTAATAATGCACATTGAAGACAGTGTAACGACGCACCTTGAAGACGATGTAACGATACACCTTGAATACGATGCAACAACACATCTCAATCAAAGTGTAACAACGCACTAACCTATGGTATAACGACGTTTCCCAAAGACGGCGTAACAATGCACCTAGAATACGGTGCAATGGCTCCTCCCAAAGATGTAATAACACACCCACAAATGGTGCAATGATTCCTCCAAAAGACAGTGTAACAATGCACCTCGAAGACAGTGACTTTCTCCAAACTCACAAGGCTCTCTTCTTACAGCCTACCTCTATAGGCTACAGGACCAACCACGACATGCATGGCTTAAAGTTCGTGCAGCTACCGATTCCGATCATTATTGCCTATGAATCTTATCCCAACTCACCACTACGACCTATGTGACAAATTACGACCTACATGGTATACAACCCACGCAGCTCCCGACTTCAGACCCTACGGTCTATAAATTCATCAAATCTCACCACTATGACCTATGTGGCTAACTACGGCCTATGTGGCTCACAGCACACACAACTCCTTACTCGGCCCTATGACTTAAGGACGTTCTCCCAGTTCAATCTTATGACATATGTGACCAACTACAACCTATGTGACTAACTGCGACCTATGTAGCCTACAACTCGTATAGTTCTCCACTCTGGCCCTGCGGCCTACGAACATCATCACAGCTCACCACTACGGTTTATGTGAGTAAATATGACATACGTGGCTCACAGTTTTTGCAGCTTTCTACTACAATATTTGGGGCCAACTAACATTTCTAAAGCAACCATTTACGCCTCACACGACCAACTACTACCATGATTATCAACTACAGATCGTACAACACGCTGGCGCTACAGTCTTCATCCATAACCTTCACGGCGAACTATTATCTCCACACCAATCAACTATGACCCTTACAGCTCTTGTGGCTGCCGACTTCGATCACTATTACCTATGTACCTCATCCCAACCCACCACTACGACATCTGTAACCAAATACGACCTACGTGGTATACAACTCATGCAGCTCCCGACATCAGACCCTACGGTCTATAACATCATCACATCTCACCACTATGACATATATGACTAACTACAGCCTATACAACTAACAGTACACACAGCTCCTTACTCAGCCCTACAGCCTAAGGACGTCGTCCCAGCTCACCATTACGACCTATGTGACCAACTATGACCTATGTGACCAACTAGGACCTATGTGATTTACAACTCGTATAGATCATGACTCTGGCCCTTGCGGCCTACGGACATCATTGCAGCTCACTACTATGGCCTATGTGACCAAATATGACATATGCTGCTCACAACTCTTGCAGCTTCCTACAACAATCTTCGGGGCCAACTAACACTTCTAAAGCGACCATCTACGCATCACACGGCCAACTACTATCATGACTTTCAACTATAACATGTACAACACGTTGGTGCTACAGTCATCGTCCACAACCTTCACGACGAACTACTATATCCATAACAATCAACTACGACCCTTATAGTCCACTATCACCAAAAATTGCATTCATTACAGCCAAATTATAGCTATTATCGATGAATTATTGTTGTACATTTACAATAATCATCTTTACACCTCTATTTTCCCTAATTCAGAAGATGGGTAAACATGTGTAGTGGATTATTTTAACAGTGCTAGGCCCTGTGATTTTTTTCATTTTCTAAACCTTTTCACATAAAAATTTGAGGTATCTCCTCCCACTTCCCTTCAATTATCTGAGTGTGCACTAGTTTTTCGTGCAACATTAAGACGATAATTCATTACTCTAATGTCGCGGACCTTTCCGCTTACATCAAATGTCAATAACTTGTAGGTCATCCCTAAAGCCAAAAAGTTTAAATTTAGTGGCATTGACTCAAAGGTAGAAGAGAAGTTAGATCAAATGTTTGATAGAGCAGTGGTCACTAGTGGTTATGCATGGTCCTCAAGCCAGAAAGTAAACTTTGATATAGCACAGCATTTAGATTTTGAGCACAAAAAAGACTTGAGTGAAGGTTCCATTCATAAATTCACCTAACATGTGGAATCCAATCATTTTAAGCAACAATCAACTTTCAGGCACAGAAATGAAAAAAAAGGATTGTGCTTTTTCTAAGAAATCAGATCTCACAGCTAGTTACTTTTGTAATATTTTATTTGATCCTAACAAATCACTCACGCCACCATCTATTCTTGAAGTTATGAAAGTGCTGGAGGAAATATCAGAAATTTATAAAGACGTGTTCTTGTACCACNTATATATATATATATATATAATGTCGGCATGGTGTCGTTCCCCTCTGTTAAGGTTTCGCCTCATCGCGAACCCTAGCTTTCTGCTACACAGATCTCCCATCTGCTACACAGATCTCTCTCGCGTTTCTATTTCCCTGTTTCGTTGGTGCTCGCATCGTCGCGTTGTTGTTGTGCTTCACGTTCGCGTGTTTTTGACGGCAGGGTCGCGGCTTCACATCATTCGAGACGTCGTCAGGCCAAGCTTTTGCATTTTTTTCAAGACGATGTCCTCGTCTGTCCGGGATGCCTCCTTCGCAGTCCTCGCGTCGTCTCGGTCTGGCAACAGAGCTGCTGCTCTGCTCGCTTGGTCGCAGTCGTGTTTGTCGCACTGCTCTGCCCGCGTTTTCGCATTTCCTTTCAGACGACGTCTCCTCGCTTCATGTTCGACAGAATCTTGTCAGCAGAGATGGCTATCCGTTCCTATGCTACTGTACTTGCCGGCGACCTCTCGATTCCTACCCGTCCTCCTCTTTCAGAATCAGAGACTGGTTTTCGTATAGGTAAATCTTGCAATGTTCATCAATCTTTTCACGATGCTCTTGAAGGTAGTGGCGATCACACCTTCATAAAAAAATTAGGGAAAAAAATGAGAAGTCTGCTCTTATTCTCATAGAGGTTGAAACTAGTACTCTCGCGTCATCTTGGCGTTTTGCTCTAGTGGGGAAATTTTTTTATGGTAACCCAAAATCGGAGATCATTCGGAAAGAGTTATAGGCTTATGAAGCTATTGGGCAGTTGGAATATTGGTTTAATTGACGGTAGGCACATACTAATTCAGTTGTCTCATGATGTTGATTATACCAGCATTTTTTCTCGGAAAATTATCACAATCGACAACCGTAATATGAAAATTTTAAAGTGGACTGTTAGTTTCGACCCAAAGACAGAGTCTCATATGATTACAGTTTGAATAAAACTTTCGGGGTTAAAATTACATTTGTTTACATTAGAAATTCTCTATTCTTTAGCAACTGCTTACAGTAAGTCTCTCAGGGTTGATAGTCATACGCTTGTTGTCACCAGACCCTCTGTGACTTCTATGTTAGCTGAGAAGAATATCACTCAATCTGCTCCGGATGAGGTGTGGATTAGAACCACTAACAACAGGTATTGGCAAAAGATTGAAATCGAACCACACTCTCCTTATTGCTCTCATTATAGTATGTTTGACCACAGCTCTACTATTTGTTATCGTTTACATCCTCATCTAAGGCCAAATATCACTAAAAAACAACCACTTATTATCCTTGTTGAGAAAATGCAACCCGATCCTCTTCCCAACACCGTAGTTTCTGAAGAAGAACAACATACTACAGCTACAAATCCAGTTGTACTTATACCACTCACTGTTATTAAAGAAGACTCACTTACATGCCAAAACACACGAAAGTGCTCCTTTTATCCAATAGCATATCAGCCGGTACAACATGTTGTTTCTAATGTTCAACAATCTGCACATCTTTAGCACACTTTAGACCAAGATCAGGCGAGTCAATCTTCGGAAGAGGAATGACAGGTCTATTACATGAGGAAGAAGAAGAATGGATGCCGACTCCAGCTAGGGAACATATTGGATGATACATTGGTTACTACTAGCAATAGCAATCATCTTACCAACTTATTAGTTTGCTCCTTTCCTAAAACCAGAGGCAGAGGTAAAACCAAATTGGGTTGCTCTCTAACCACCTGCTACTTTGTATTTTAGCATTTTTAGGTTTTTTGTCTCTATTGTACTTTTCTGTATTTTCTAGTTTTGGAACCACTTGTAGTTTTGGTGTAGACAGGGAGTCTTGTTTGGGCCCTTCAACACATTGTATTTGTATCTTTCTTTCTAGTTAATATATTAGCCTTTTTTGGAGGGCCCAAAACATGGCTTCACATCAAAACTAGAGTGGGTTCCAAAACTAAAAAATGCTGAAAAGTACATTAGAGACAAAGAAAAAACATAAAACTGTTGAAATACATAGTATCAGGTGGCTTGAGAGCACCCCAATTTGGTTTTACCTCTGCCTCTGGTCCTAGAAAAGGAGCAAGCTAATAAGTTGGTGAGATGATTGTCATTTCCAGTAGTAACCAATGTATCATCCAATATGTTCCCGAGCTGAAGTCGGCCTCCATTCTTCTTCTTCCTCTTGGAATAAACCTGTCATTCCTCATCCGAAGATTGGCTCACCTGATCTTGTCTAATGTGTGTTGGAGCTGTACAAATTATTGAACGTTAGAAGCAACTACATGTTGTACTGGCTGATATGTTATTTGATCAAAGGAGCACTGTCATGTGTCTTGACGTGTAAGTGAGTCTTCTTCAATAGCAGTAGGTGTTATATGCACAACTGGATTTGTAGCTGTAGTAAGTTGTTCTTCCTCATGAACAGCGGTGTTGGGAAGAGGATCAGGTTGTATCTTCTCAACAGGAATATATATATGACAACTATTCCCTTATAATTCATAACATTGCCAAATATATCTAACTTAAATATGGAAATGAAATAATTCTAAAAATAAACTTAAAAAAAAAAGAAATAGGAAGGGAATAAAACTCATCAAGGAGTTTCCTAAATTGCCTCCAAACAAATTTTCTTATATTTTCTGAGAATTTCACGCTTCCCCTCACGTTGAATCATATATGTTGTGAAGACCCTGTTTGGTATTCAACTCAATAAATCTGTCTTGAGGTAAAACTTTAGTTAAAATATTAGTGACTTGAAAATGAGTTCAAATCTAGATTAAGGGCCCGTTTAAGGTAGCTTATAAGTGCGGGCGACGTTTGAAAACGTTGCCCTGCCGTTTGGATCGCACGTTTTATCTGCGTATTCCAAAACCCTGTTTTTGATTTCTTAGAGATGCGAGCCGCAGCATGAAGCTCGTGATCCGCGTTTCGTTTGTGTAAGGAGAGTATTCCACCCGTGCCCTCCCCTCGTTCGCCCCTTTCATTTCCGTGACCTACGGATTATTTATGTAAGCTTCCACCCGTGCACTCCACTCGTTCGCCTCTTTCCCTTTAGTAACCAGGGTAAGCATGTAGGCGTTTTTCCAAAGAAAGAGTTCGGACCTTTCTTCCCTGTGCAGGCGTAATCAGGTAAAGTTGTCGTTTTTCTTTTGGTTCTTCTTTATTCAGCCTTCAACTACCGATCTTAGCCTTGAACTTCTGATCTTCACGATTTTTGTGCTTGTTTTTTTGGTTGAAGCGCTTCGATCAATATGGCTTTCATCGAAGAAAAATAAAACAATTAGAGCTCTTTGATTTCTCGTATTAGGGCATGTGTTGTTGCTTCCGGTCCAATCCTGTCATTGATCAATGCTTGTTGTGCAAATTTAAGAGAAGTTTGGCTGCCGGTTTTATTTATTTATTTATTTGATATAAATGCAGCTTGTGTAAATGTTGGTGTTGTAAATATCTTAATTCTTATTTCTACCTAAACTTAGTAAATTTGGGATTTAGCTTAAAATGAAATAAAACAAGAATTGAGACGATAGTTGTCTTTATGTCGCTCACAATTATGATTCATTTGTAAATATGAGGGATTATGTACTACAAAGAAAGTTTTGGGATCTATCAAAAAAAATTAATTTGGAACTTTTTGATTTTCTCTATTATTATTTTTACTTTTTATAGGGATACGATATGAGTGAATTTTTTTTCCTTTAAAATTTCTCAAAGTTTAAGCTTCAAAGACATGTGTTGGTTTGAATTTGTTTTGAGTGAAAGACACTAAATTCAAAATAGAATATTATCATATTCATCTAAATATGTTAGAAAGATGGAATTAAGATATTTTTTAAATTTCCTTGAGCTATCTGTCTACAACATGTGACCTTGGGTGATTGTGTAAATTTATTTAGTTCTATTTCTTCTTGTTTAATATTTTATCTAACAATACGGAATGAGTAAAACTAAAGAGTCTAGATTATCAGCTATATAGGATAGAGAGGTCACTATTATATTTTGTGAACTCTGTCTAAAAGAGGTCGAGCTGGAAAATAAGTCCACCTAATATTTTAATTAAAAAAGGGTGGCAAAATTTTATGATTAAATTTAGGAATCTTACTGGAAGGGATTATGATCGGATGAAACTCAAAAACAAATAGGATCAATTAAAAAATGATTGGAAAATATGGAAAAAACTCAAAAGAGGATTAACGAGATTGGGTCGGGATCCTGTTCAGCGAGCAATTGATGCACCAGAGGATTGGTGGACTGAGAAATTAAAGGAAAATATATATCTGAAAATACTTCATCTTGCATCAATTTTCACATTGTAATGATTTCACTAATAAATTATTTAATCTACTTCAGGCAATGTCAACAGCCAAAAAATTCAAATTTAGTGGCATTGATCAAATTTTGGAGAAGTTGGATGGCATTTTCATTGGGTTATCACAACAGGAGCTCGTGTTTTCACCTCAAATGAGCAGGGGTTGTTGTCTCACCACAGTACATGGAGACCGTGCAGATAAGTCAGTCAGAAGAAGGTCTCAACCAAATTCACACAGTTGTTCAATCCACAAGCGTGTCAAAGCGTCTCACGGCGGACAAAAAAAATAAATAGTTTGCATTTATCAAAGACACCATTGACACACTGGTTGAAACCTGCAAAGTAAGATTTTTTCCCTCGCAAGACAGCTCAATTGAGAAATGTCTCCAAGTTCTCAATACATATTTTGATGTTAAGGCTAAAAAAAACAATTTAAATTACGTGAAGTTGCTACAAGACCCAACCATAATACAGTTTTTTATAAAGTTGGAACCGGAATTCTGACTAAAATACTTACGCTCTTTCATAGACGATTGACTGTTTAAGATATTATGTATTTTATTTCCTATAGCTCTGTGTGATATTTTTGTCATTGACACATTACTTTTTTTTCATGGTGGTACAATACCATGTTTTATATTCTATTATGTAGTGATTTTGTTATCTACCATTCTACCTTATATGTTTCGCCTCAATTTTCTCAAGTTCTTTTTTATTAAGTTTATAAATTATCATTTCATTTATTTTATAGTGTGGATGAAAAACAAGTTAACCACAACCGCAGAGTCGCACTAATCATTACCTAATTGTACTATTATTATTTTACATACGTCGACCGAACCCCTTACATGATGTCGAGTCAGAATTGCGATAGATGGGTTGGTGAGTTATTGTGGGGCCACCCCACACAGTTCTCCAATATGTTCCGTATAACGAAAGAAATATTTCTTGACCTGTTTAATGAACTTCAGAGTCTTTATGGGTTGCACGGCTCAACAAAAACGACGACAAGAGAAGTGTTGGCAATAACTCTATACATCTTATCCCAGAATGAATTCATTAGAGGAGCAATGGAGTGATTCCAACATTCATCGGAAACCATCAGCAGGTATTTCTCAGTTGATTTGAATGCTCTGGTGAGTTTGACAAGCAAGATAGCTAAGCCCGAGTATCCAACATTCCAATCTATTTCATCACAATTTGCAAATGACCCTCGATACATGTCGGTTTTTAAGGTATAACTTTAACATAACATTCGTACATGAAATTGATATACATGTCAAATGCTAAAATGTTATAACTTGAATGTCAGGACTGTATTGGAGTTATTGATGAAATACACGTCGATGCACGCCTATCAGGTACAAAGAAGGTCACGTACATCGGACGGTATAGCTCCCACACTCAAAATGTTATGGTCTTGTGTGATTTCAACATGTGTTTTATTTTTGTGATGGCTAAATGGGAAGAAAGCGCGCACGACAGTCGTGTTTTCAAGTTTGCTGCTAGAAACCAAAGAAATGGTTTCTCGTACTCATGTTTTAAATTGAATATTATTATAATTTTAGTTGTAATTTTGTTATCTTTTCTTTGTTCTTTAATAGGTTTGTAGATAGTCTCCCTTGAGTCAGGAGTATATTTATATTTTCTTTGAACTGTTATGTAGTGTTTTAATTTATTCTAATATATTGAATGTGTTCCCAGTGTTTTTTAATGGCCCAAATACTTGTTTGTAAATGATCAGGTTCATGATATGTTTAACCTGATGATTGTTCCTTATAACTTTTAAATTAAGAGTTTATATTTGAAAATAATTTTTTGTTAAAAAGAAAAGGTAAAGCACTTGTGTACATGTAAAACCAGATATCATATTATTTTAAACATATCATGCAAATACTTGTCATGAGATTTAAGAGTTGTCGGCTCCAATTTAAGAAATAAAGAGCGGACATTAAATGTGAAAGAATCTTACCATATAGAATAGTCGCCCTTGAGCAATAAAGAGCATTAGCAAATTTATCGAAACACACTAAAAATTTCAATTCATTTTGTGGTAGTCGCCTTTGAGTAAGGAATATATCTTTCTTTTATTTGAACTGTTATGTAGTATTTTTTGGATTTTAGTATATGGAATGTGTCCCCATTATACTACTCTTGCAAAAAGCTCCACTGCGCGTGGCCGAAATGATTATTTTTCCACATACATCTGCAAATTAACTGTTCTCAAACAGCATAAACCAAACAGCTTAACAGTTTATTCAGTTCAGGAGCAGATTGGTCATTTATCCACTAACAGCTGCAAATCAGTCGTTTTCCAAATGGTGAAACCAGACAGGCAGGCAACTTATCCAAATCAGCTGTTGATCGGCAACTTATCAGGATAAACTACTTATTTGGATAAGTTGGATAAGATGCAACTGCCCCATACAGACCCTAAGTGAACAATGCCAAAATTAACCTTCTCAGAGATAAATAGGTATACCAATCTAAATGTGTTTAGTTATGTCATGATGCAAAAAAATTTTTGCAACATTGATAGCAGCTTATCAATCACAAAACATTTTTATGAGATTGATTGTGGATTATCCCAACATTTAGCAACATTTGGATCCACCTTCCTTCACAAATAAGATGATTGCTGACTCAATTGAAATACAGCCAAATTTGATCTACATTTAAGCCTGAAATATTTTTGGATTAAAATGTTAAAATGCTTTGAAGTAGGTTGATTCCATTTGAGAAGGTTTTATGGAAACGCGGATCACAAAATGATCCAAATTTGGAAAAAATTTCATATATGCAAGAAATATATATGCAGCTTTTCATTTGAGATATGTTTGTTTTCATGATTATTTTCAAATTTCAAGGACAAGATTTTATCAGGAGATTGTAATAACTAAAATAATAATAATAAATTGAATAGCTAGTAGGGGATGCACATCAGAACGGTTTCGCCTTTAGGACTCTTTAAAAGTCAAAGACAATTCCACCCTTTCATTCAAACGGATCAAACAGATAGAACAAAGGGCGGAAGGGTAGCATGTGTGCCCTAGCCATCAGGGGGAGAAGAAAAAGGAAGAAACAGAAAAAAGAAGGGAGACGCAGAAAGAATAAGAAGCCGAAGAAGAAGAGGAAGAGAAGGAAGCATGTTGTGTTGAACCCTAGCTGCAGAGAAGAAGAGGGAGGAGATCGGCTCATCGTCTGTGTTGAACTTAAGCCACACTCGAAAGGGAAAGAGGAGGAGAAGACTCTAGCAAGAAGAGGAAGGAGGGAATACACGCGCGCATGCTGTGCTTGGTCGAACCGAGCTTGAAGGAACAAGAAGGTAGGGAGTTAGATCGTGCGGGAAAAAGCTCCGTAAAAAAGCTTCGGGCGTGCAAGAAGAGGAGAGTCGGCTCGTGCGTGCGAGAGAAAGCTATCGTTGGAGCCCTAGCTCGTGGTCAAAAATTTTTTAATTAAATTAACACACACACACACACACACACACAC
>JXCR01131013.1:0-26886 GCA_002079205.1 Phalaenopsis hybrid cultivar | reverse complement strand
CCATGATATTCTCACTCTTATTAGTGAGGAATGGTAAGACCTTAAAGAATGTATAAAAAAGAACCCTTCTCCCTCAAAGCACCAAGAAAAGAAAAAAAGAGGGAGTAGAAACTGTGAGAGCAAGAGCACCAGCCTCTGAATAATTTAGAAAGGAGCAGTGAACGATCAAAGTATTATGTTAAGTATAGTTTTACCTTGGATTGTAATAATGCAATTGAGTTATTCAATAAGATAGAGGTTTTCCTTTGAGTCATATTCATCATGAACCATGATATTCTCACTCTTATTACTGAGGAATGGTAAGGCCTTAAAGATTGTATAAAAGCTTGTTGTTTTAAGAATGGTAGATACCTTCCAAAGCAAGTCTTTTTCAATGCACTAGGGCGGGTGCTAGAACGGTGTCATCATCCATATAACCACCTAAGGTGACAACAATGCAAAATACTAACATGTGTAATACAGTATTGAAGACCAGATAGTGCAATATCATAATTAAAATTTTATCCCATCATATGTTAAAATACCATTGAATGCAGTTAAGTAGAATGTGTATGCATCAACCTATTGCAGTTAGATACAAATACAGTTCAAATCAAAATTATTTCCATTAATTTGATTTTGTTTATATGTTCAATAAGTTTCTTTACATTTCTGGTCTTAGTTATTAAAATCCAAACAAAATGCACACGGCATTTGGTTCCATAGTGTTAAAACTAAATACCCCACTAATCCTACAATAAAGAAAAAAATAATTTTGTTAGCATGTATTTCAAAGATGCGAATAAATACAACGTAGAACACTAGGAACATAATACCTTTGCTTTCCAGAATCATTTCCAAATATGATTTTGTGAACCACGGACCTTTTATGCCAAGTCTGAAAGCTTCTTCCCAAATTGCCTGTATTACCAGCCCAAAGAAATAACCAATATGTTAGTAATTCAAAGGTTATGCAAACAAAAATGCACAAAAAAGAGGACAGCAGCAAGCTGAAAGCAAGATATGACAGCATCTTATCAGCTGAGATCGAGAAAAAAAATTAAAACTGAAAATAAATATTCGTTGGGGGATGCAAAAATAGTTATTTCATGTAGAAAGCATGTACATCTCTAGTACGTACAAAATATTTGCTATCAATACAAAACATAAAATTTGCATTCGCAATCATCAAATCATGAGTATATTAAATATTCAGTCAAATCCAAAGAAGGTTAGTCTATTAAACTAGACAAGTCTAACACGAATTCACCGTAGAAATCAAGGTATCGAATTGAAATGAACTCAGCTTAAAGGACAAGTAGGTATTGTTTTCAAAATATTTGGGTATTCCTTTTGAAGCAACTCATATCAACTTGCCAAACAACTCACTCTTAAAATAGAACGAACTAACCTACTCACATGTGCGAGCGTAGACAAACATCGACCATAAAGAAAGTATGCAAAATTGTCACACAAGCATATTAAAATAAATGAATCAATATGAAACAATAACAATAAATAAAACATAATTACTCACCTTAATGAGGAAAGTCAAAGCCTTTTTGTTCATTTTACAAGAAAGCCACAAGTTACTTATATTATAAACACTCGTCATTAGTCTTTGTTAGAACTGAACCAAACGTAATCTTAATGATGCAAAGTGGAATATAAATATCCATTACAGAATCTACTAGTAAGAAAACAAATAAAAAACATAATAACAAAAAAAAAGTAAATAAAAGCAAATCAAAGCAATTAATATAAATTCTGCATATTAATATTCTAATAATTTAATACTCCCCTTCAAGTTGAAGCATAGATGTAAGTCATGTTAAACTTAGTTTGAAATCATCGAATAGCAATCCAGGAAGGTTCTTTATAAAATATTCATCAGCTGGCCACTAGCAAACACAAATGGAACACAAATTTCCCCGGACTCGAGCTTTTCCTTAATAAAGTGTCGGTCAACCTCATCATGTTTAGTGCGGTCATGCTAGACCGAGTTGTGAGCAATGCTAATGGTAATCTTGTTATCACAGAACAACTGTAAGGGAACAGTGACTATCATATGTAGTTCGTGGAGCATGATGTATAACCAAAGAGCCTCACAGATTCCTAAAGATATGGACTGAAATTCGGCTTCTGCACTGCTCCGAGCAACTACAAACTGCTTCTTACTTTTCTATGTGACCAGTTTCCCCAAACAAATAAGCAGTACCTCGAGGTAGATCGTCAATCATGGATAGACTCAGCCCAATCCGTGTCTGAGTAAACTGCAATAGAACGAGAGGTGTGGCATTAAAAAAACAAACATAAGCCCAGTGTGATTTTTAAATAGTGGAGAATCCAATAGAGAGCTTGGAGGTGGTGCTCATAGAGATCATGCATGAATTAATTGATTATTCCAACTGCGTGGGCATATGTCGAGGCGTGTAAAGGCAAGATAGATGAGTTTCCCCACAAGGAACTTATAATGAGTCTAGTTTACAGAAACTGCATTGTAAACATCACGAAGTTTTTCATTGGAATCCATCGAGACAGCAACTGATTTGCACAGAAGAAGATAGTTCTTTGTCAAAATGTCAATCTCAGCTGAGGTAGGCAAATACCCTGAGATGACCGAGCAATTTTCATGCCTAAAAAGAACCAAAGAGATCTCAAGTCTATCATTTCGAAGGAAGTAGCAAGGATGTCTTTCAGAGACTTCAATATTGGTAGATCGATCCCTCCGAGAACAATATCGTCAACATAAACAATAAGAATAGCTATCTAGCCGTTTGAGGAATGCCGGAAGAAGAGAGTGTGGTCTGATTGAACCTGAAAGAATCCATGGCTTACCGTTACTTTTGTGAGTTTCTCGAACCATGCCTGTGGTGATTGCTTCAATATACATACTTGCTCTTGGGAGGCAATGGAGTCAAAGCTTGGGGAAAGTCATGTATACCTCCTCTGTAAGATCGTCATTCAAGAACGCATTCTTGACATCAAGCTGGAATAAGAGCAAATCCAGATTTAGTGCAATGGATAAGAGGACCTGAATCGTGTTTAACTTAGTAACCGGGGCAAATGTATCCATATAGTCAACTCCGTAGATCTGTGAGTACCCTTCGGCGACCAAACGTACCTTGTTGCGTTCAAAGGATCCATCAAATTTAAACTTGATGTTAAAACTCCATCAACATCCTACTGCTAGGTCTGTCAAATTGGCTCGTCGTTCGCGAGCAGCTTGTGTTTGGCTCATTCGTTAAGCNCGGTATTGCTTATATAAATATTATAATATAACATATATAACCTTATAACTAAAGAAACCCTAATCCCCTCCACCCTCCGCTCGAAACTTCTGTTCGGCTCTCTTCCTCTTTCGAGTCATCTCCTTCACCTCTCAAGATCACAAGAGTTTCGGCGGCGAGAGCTTAGGGTTTGCCATTTGTATTCGTCTACTCTCGAAAGTTTTGTTTCGGCTCTCTTTCTCTTCTGAGTCGTTTCCTCTCAAAATCGCGAAAGGGTTTCGAAGGCGAGATCTTAGGGTTTGTTGTTTGTGTCCGTCTACTAATATCTTCTTTTATTTCTCCACGGATAGTCAATTGCTCGGTATCTTGCGCTCGATATTCTTGCTTGGTTGGTTGTTTGGCTACCGAGGTGTTATCTTCTCGCTTGGTTGCTTGGTATTCCTGCTTGGTTACTTATATAAGAGCTTTGATATGAAATTTAGCTGCTATTATGTATTTTTGTGGTGATTCATACAGGTATAAGTGTTTGCACTATGATTCGGCTATTGCCTCTAGATCTGATTATTTTTTTTTTTGATGGATGACTTTGTGAAGAATACTATGCTTTTTTTTTCTTTTGTTTTTCAAAACAGAAACACTTCTTTTCCAAAAGCTTTTTTGAACTTTATTAGTTTCACTTTGGTGGTTTAGGGCATGCATCCTGGTGAAGTGCATGTACATGAATGTATTATTCTCATTCCGCCAAATTATAATGTGTGGCTTTATGCATGCTAAAATAATAATATGTTGGTTGTTCAACTTAATGTTGTAAGTTGGCTTAACTTATTTCTGAACAAAAGAGTACAGGCTTTGTCCAAAGATGCTAATGTGAAACACCATCATTGCATTGCATTGCATTGCATGACTATCATTTCACATATAACAAGTCTAATTATCTATGTAGATGTTGTCACATTTTTACAACTAATCTCACATTCTCTATGTAGATGTTGTCAAAAGAGGCTGATGTGATTCATTTGCAGGTCCAAAACTGTCATCAGATAATTAAAAGCAACTTAAACCAAAGTCAAGACATGTAGTTTGAAAAGATGTTTGATACAACTATCTTTAATTTTATATAGTTAATATAATTAATTTGATAAAGAATCCTAATAATAGCAATTAGTTACGATCATTATCCTATTCTCCTTCTATCTTTTTTTATTTTCTTCTTACAAAATTTTGGCAGTTTGAAGTGGTATCCGTTCGAAGTGGTATCCATCATTAATGCTTTCGTTTAGGCAGAACTTTATCCTAGTTGCATCACCATACAAAATTCACAAAATTGTTGATGCTACCCAGACTATGACGAGGTCTCTGGATGAATGTTTACACGTTTTTGCAGATCAGAAAAGCAATAGTCAGCTTTGGGATTGTTTTATAATGAACTTACATGAAGGCTTTCCTCAATCCAATAGAGTATAGAAGCTGCAACAAGTGTCACATCTAATGACACCTCTGGTGGGGAATGATAGTGCATTCACTTTTGAAAAATAAGCTTGATTAAATTCAAGAATTGCCTCAGCACTAATAAACATTTGGCAGTGAAAGTAGATATCCCGTTTTAATGGAGATAATCCACAAAATTGGCTGTCTAAAGCTAGCAATTCTAGACTTGCTATAATTTGACGGAGGAACAAAGCCTTACAATTGCATCGACATACATGTGAACCAGCTTTAAGCTAGTATCTAGGCATACATCAATTGGTTATTCTTCGCTGATGTTATTCTTGGTTGGTTATTCCTTGCTTATCAAGAGAACTTGATATTCCTATTGAAACTTAACATCCCATACATCCTTGATGCTTTATTGCTTTACAGAAAACATGTGCAGCTGTTTTTGTTCATAGAGGTTCTATTTTATATTCACTTCCATGATGAAGTTTCTGTCACTAATGTTCCCGGGTTATTACAATATTGTTGGATGTCTAATGTTGTCGATTATCTAATGTTGTCGGGTTATTACACTTTTAATTAGTTGCCATAAGATGTTATTAGAGGCTATGATGATTATAGTTGATAAAATCCCACTATTTGTAGGCAACCATTTTAAGATAAGAATAAAAAAAGTTACCTAAGATTATTATTTTTTTCTTATTTTGGAAGGCAACACGTGTTTGCAACCATTTTAAGATTAGAATAAAAAAAAGTTGCCTAAGANTATATATATATATATATATATATATAAACGCGCGCGCATACACACATATACATACATAAATACACATCGATATACATACATACATACATGCATATTGATATACATACATACATACATATATACATACATACATACCGATATATTTATTCATTAAGTGTTGATAATAAGTGCACATAAAATCATCAAGTAATTGAAGAAATGGAGATTCAACTTGAGATGAATGAATGAATCACTTTGAAAGATAATATACATGTTGATTAATGTTAAAGTTTAATTTATTTAATTTAGAATTAATATTCAATGAAATATAACAGCAATTAAGTTTGAAGATCAGTTTAGCCTATAAGATTGGAGATAGTGAGTTAAGAAGACAAGCAAAAAAGATTAAGGTGAGTAATTATTTTTCTTATATGTACTAAATTGATGTTTTAGTAAGTAAAACACTTGTATCATTGTATCAGATACCTGCTTTTAGTTATATGCATTTTGTAGGTTGAAAGAATCACTGAAATGAATGAAATGATAAAAAGAAAAAATGATTGTTCAATGACTTTAAAAAGAGATAATTAAAATAAATGTAACGTAAAAGTTTAAGTCATATAGAATTACTCTCAAATAATACTTGTAGGAGATGCTATGTACCTGTGCACAAAAAAGAAATGGAAATTACTAAAATGTCTTTTAAGGTGGAAAATTTTGAGGGTACCTATGAGCACAAATTTTAAGGATATCTTCGAGTATGACAGTAATCTTAATATTTTTTAAATAATTTGAAAATCATAAATACATTAAATTGAAATAGGAAAGATTAAATTAAAAATGAAAGCCTACGGTTTGATTTATCAATAAATTATATTTTCTTAGAACATTAATGTAAGGCATTTGCACATTAATTTAATGCATAAAAAATGTAATTGTTCACTAAGTGATGTAGCTTACTCTTGAAAATTTATAATTGCTTTCACAAAAACATTAGATTGATATGAATGACAAACGAGAGATGATTTACAGGAGAAGAACTATTGTTGATTGGAAGTATATTATGTATTATGATGGTAGTTACTGGATTGTTTACTTCTAAGTTTTGATATACCGTTATGTTTTGGTTTGAGGTGTTGCTTTACTGGCAAACTATGTTTTTGTTTCTAGATGATTTAATTTTATGTATGGTGTACTTTGTGGTTTTTAGTGACTCTTTTATAAATTAGAAATTATAATAATCTTTAGAAAGTAAATTAAATGTTAATTACACTCTTTATTGTATGTTCCCCAAGCCCCGGCTGGGTCGCAAGTTGTGTCTAGCAAAGTTCATATCATGCTGAAAGAATAACAAAGAAACTAATAGTCAAATCCATTTACAAAGAACCCTTCCCCTCAAAGCACCAAAATAAGGGAGTAGAAACCTTGAGAGGAAGACCACCAGCCTCTGAATAATTTAGAAAGGGGCAAGNAAAGATAATGTAAATGTTGATTAATGTTAAAGTTTAATTTATTTAATTTAGAATTAATATTTAATGAAATATAACAGCAATTAAGTTTGAAGATCAGTTCAGCCTATAAGATTGGAGATAGTGAGTTAAGAAGACAAGCAAAAAAGATTAAGGTGAGTAATTATTTTCTTATATGTACTAAATTGATGTTTTAGTAAGTAAAACACTTGTATCATTGTATCAGATACCTGCTTTTAGTTATATGCATTTTGTAGGTTGAAAGAATCACTGAAATGAATGAAATGATAAAAAGAAAAAATGATTGTTCAATCACTTTAAAAAGAGTTAATTAAAATAAATGTAATGTAAAAGTTTAAGTCATATAGAATTACACTCAAATAATATTTGTAGGAGATGCTATGTACCTGTGCACAAAAAAAGAAATGAAAATTATTAAAATGTCTTTAACGTCGAAAATTTTGAGGGTACCTCTGGGCACAAATTTTAAGGATATATTCGAGTATGACAGTAATCTTAATATTTTTTAAATAGTTTAAAAAGGATAAATACATTAAATTGAAACTAGAAAGATTAAAATAAAAATAAAAGCCTACAGCTTGATTTATCAATAAATTATATTTTCTTGGAACATTAATGTAAGGCATTTGCACATTAATTTAATGCATAAAAAATGTAATTGTTCACTAAGTGATGTAATTTATTCTTGAAAATTTATAATTGCTTTCACGAAAACATTAGATTGATATGAATGACAAACGAGAGATGATTTACAGGAGAAGAACTATTGTTGATAGGAAGTATATTATGTATTATGATGGTAGTTACTGGATTGCTTACTTCTAAGTTTTGATATACCGTTATGTGTTGGTTTGAGGTGTTGCTTCACTGGCAAACTATGTTTTTGTTTCTAGATGATTTAATTTTATGTATGGTGTACTCTGTGGTTTTTTAGTGACTCTTTTATAAATTAGAAATTATAATAATCTTTAGAAAGTAAATTAAATGTTAATTACACTCTTTATTGTATGTTCCCCAAGCCCCGGCTGGGTCGCAAGTTGTGTCTAGCAAAGTTCATATCATGCTGAAAGAATAACAAAGAAACTAATAGTCAAATCCATTTACAAAGAACCCTTCCCCTCAAAGCACCAAAATAAGGGAGTAGAAACCTTGAGAGGAAGACCACCAGCCTCTGAATAATTTAGAAAGGGGCAAGTGAACCGTCAAAGTGCTAAGTTAACNCTCAAAGCACCAAAATAAGGGAGTAGAAACCTTGAGAGGAAGACCACCAGCCTCTGAATAATTTAGAAAGGGACCATCAAAGTGCTAAGTTAAGTAAAGTTTTACTTTGGATTGCAATAATACACTTGAGTGATTCAATTAGATCGAGGTTTTCTTCCAAGTCATATTCATCATGAACCATGATATTCTCACTCTTATTAGTGAGGAATGGTAAGACCTTAAAGAATGTATAAAAAAGAACCCTTCTCCCTCAAAGCACCAAGAAAAGAAAAAAAGAGGGAGTAGAAACTGTGAGAGCAAGAGCACCAGCCTCTGAATAATTTAGAAAGGAGCAGTGAACGATCAAAGTATTATGTTAAGTATAGTTTTACTTTGGATTGTAATAATGCAATTGAGTTATTCAATAAGATAGAGGTTTTCCTTTGAGTCATATTCATCATGAACCATGATATTCTCACTCTTATTACTGAGGAATGGTAATGCCTTAAAGATTGTATAAAAGCTTGTTGTTTTAAGAATGGTAGATGCCTTCTAAAGCAAGTCTTTTTCAATGCACTAGGGCGGGTGCTAGAACGGTGTCATCATCCATATAACCACCTAAGGTGACAACAATGCAAAATACTAACATGTGTAATACAGTATTGAAGACCAGATAGTGCAATATCATAATTAAAATTTTATCCCATCATATGTTAAAATACCATTGCATGCAGTTAAGTAGAATGCGTATGCATCAGCCTATTGCAGTCAGATACAAATACAGTTCAAATCAAAATTATTTCCATTAATTTGATTTTGTTTATATGTTCAATAAGTTTCTTTACATTTCTGGTCTTAGTTATTAAAATCCAAACAAAATGCACAAGGCATTTGGTTCCATAGTGTTAAAACTAAATGCCCCACTAATCCTACAATAAAGAAAAAAATAATTTTGTTTGCATGTATTTCAAAGATGCGAATAAATACAACGTAGAACACTAGGAACATAATACCTTTGCTTTCCAGAATCATTTCCAAATATGATTTTGTGAACCACGGACCTTTTATGCCAAGTCTGAAAGCTTCTTCCCAAATTGCCTGTATTACCAGCCCAAAGAAAAAACCAATATGTTAATTTAGTAATTCAAAGGTTATGCAAACACAAATGCACAAAAAAGAGGACAGCAGCAAGCTGAAAGCAAGATATGACAGCATCTTATCAGCTGAGATCGAGAAAAAAATTAAAACTGAAAATAAATATTCGTTGGGGGATGCAAACATAGTTATTTCATGTAGAAAGCATGTACATCTCTAGTATGTACAAAATATTTGCTATCAATACAAAACATAAAATTTGCATTCGCAATCATCAAATCATGAGTATATTAAATATTCAGTCAAATCCAAAGAAGGTTAGTCTATTAAACTCGACAAGTCTAACATGAATTCACCGTAGAAATCAAGGTATCGAATTGAAACGAACGCAGCTTAAAGGACAAGTAGGTATTGTTTTCAAAATATTTGGGCATTCCTTTTGAAGCAACTCATATCAACTTTCCAAACAACCCACTCTTAAAATAGAACGAACTAACCTACTCACATATTTGAGCGCAGACAAACCTCGACCATAAAGAAAGTATGCAAAATTGTCACACAAGCATATTAAAATAAATGAATCAACATGAAACAATAACTATAAATTAAACATAATTAGTCACCTTAATGAGGAAAGTCAAAGCCTTTTTTTTCATTTTACAAGAAAACCACAAGTTACTTATAATATAAACACTCGTCATTAGTCTTTGTTAGAATTGAACCAAACGTAATCTTAATGATGCAAAGTGGGATATAAAAACTCATTACAGAATCTACTAGTAAGGAAACAAATAAAAACATAATAAAAGAAAAAAAAATTAAATCAAAGAAAATCAAAGCAATTAATACAAAATTCTGCATATTAATATTCTAATAATCTAATACTCCCCTTTAATTTGAAGCATATATGTAAGTCATGTTAAACTTAATTTGAAATCATCGAATAGTGATCGAGGAAGGTTCTTTGTGAAAATATTCGTCAACTGACCACTAGCAGGCACAAATGGAACACAAATTTCCCCAGACTCGAGCTTTTCCTTAATAAAGTGTCGGTCAACCTCATCATGTTTAGTGAGGTCATACTGGACTGGGTTGTGGCAATGCTAATGGTAGTCTTGTTATCACAAAACAACTATAAGTGAATAGTGACTATCATATGTAGTTCGTGGAGCATGATGTATAACCAGAGAGCCTCACAAATTCCTGAGGACATGGACTGAAATTCGGTTTCTGCACTGCTCCGAGCAACTACAAACTGCTTATTACTTTTCTATGTGACCAGTTTCCCCAAACAAATGAGCAGTACATCGAGGTAGATCGTCAATCATGGATAGACTCAGCCCAATCCGTGTCTGAGTAAACTACAATAGAACGAAAGGTGTGGCATTAAAAAAACAAACATAAGCCCAGTGTGTTTTTTAAATAATGGAGAATCCAATAGACAGCTTGTCAGGTGGTGCTCATAGAGCTCATCCATGAATTAATTGATTATTCCAACTGCGTGGGCATATGTCAAGGCATGTAAAGGCAAGATAGATGAGTTTCCCCACAAGGAGCCTATAATGAGTCTAGTTTACAGAAACTGCATTGTAAGCATCACGAAGTTTTTCATGGAATCCATCGAGACAGCAACTGATTTGCACAAAAAAGATAGTTCTTTGTCAAAATGTCAATCTCCGCTGAGGTAGGCAAATACCCTGAGATGACCGAGTAATTTTCATGCCTAAGAAGAACCAAAGAGATCTCAAGTCTATCATTTCAAAGGAAGTAGCAAGGATGTCTTTCAGAGACTTCAATATTGGTAGATCATTCCCTACGAGAACAATATCGTCAACATAAACAATAAGAATAGCTATCTGGCCGTTTGAGGAATGTCGGGAGAAGAGAGTGTGATCCGATTGAACCTGGATGAATCCATGGCTTACCATTAATTTTGTGAATTTCTCGAACTATGCCAGTGCTGATTGCTTCAATATACATACTTGCCCTTGGGAGGCAATGGAGTCAAAGCCCGGGGAAAGTCATGTATACCTCCTCTGTAAGATCATCATTCAAGAACGCATTCTTGACATCAAGCTGAAATAAGAGCAAATCCATATTTAGTGCAATGGATAAGAGGACCTGAATAGTGTTTAACTTAGTAACCGGGGCAAATGTCTCCACATGGTCAACTCTGTAGGTCTGTGAGTACCCTTCGGCGACCAAACGTACCTTGTTGCGTTCAAAAGATCCATCAAATTTAAAATTGATGTTAAAACTCCATCAGCATCCACTGCTAGGTCTGTCAAATTGGCTTGTCGTTCGCGAGCAGCTCGTGTTTGGCTCGTTCGTTAAGTATTTATAAATTTTTAAGCTCGAAATGTAAACGAGCCGGACATGAACAAAACTTTGTTCACTCGTGTTCGGCTCGAATTGGCTCAAATATATATATATATATATATATAATAAATATTCATAAAATTATATATTATAAATTATAATTAATCAATTTTTAAAAAAAAATTAAATCCTATAAATTATAGTATATAACAAATTATTAATAATAATATAACGGTATTGCTTATATAAATATTATAATATAACATATATAACCTTATAACTAAAGAAACCCTAATCCCCTCCAGCCTCCGCTCTCGAAACTTCCGTTTCGGCTCTCTTCCTCTTCCGAGTCATCTCCTTCTCCTCTCAAGATCACAAAAGAGTTTCGGCAGTGAGAGCTTAGGGTTTGCCATTTGTGTTCGTCTACTCTCGAAAGTTTTGTTTCGGCTCTCTTTCTCTTCCGAGTCGTCTCCTTCTCTCAAAATCGTGAAAGGGTTTCGAAGGCAAGATCTTAGGGTTTGTTGTTTGTGTTCGTCTACTAATATCTTCTTTTATTTCTCCACGGATAGTCAATTGCTCGGTATCTTGCGCTCGATATTCTTGCTTGGTTGGTTGTTTGGCTACCGAGGTGTTATCTTCTCGCTTGGTTGCTCGGTATTCCTGCTTGGTTACTTATATAAGAGCTTAGATATGAAATTTAGCTGCTATTATGTATTTTTGCGGTGATTCATACAGGTATAAACGTTTGTACTATGATTCGGCTATTGCCTCTAGATCTGATTATTTTTTTTTAATGGATGACTTTGTGAAGAATACTATGCTTTTTTTCTTTTGTTTTTCAAAACAGAAACACTTCTTTTCCCAAAGCTTTTTTGAACTTTATTAGTTTCACTTTGGTGGTTTAGGGCATGCATCCTTGTGAAGTGCATGTACATGAATGTATTAATCTCATTCCGCCAAATTATAATGTGTGGTTTTATGCATGCTCAAATAATAATATGTTGGCTGTTCAACTTAATGTTGTAAGTTAGCTTAACTTGTTTCTGAACAAAAGAGTACAGGCTTTGTCCAAAGATGCTAATGTGAAACACCATCATTGCATTGCATTGCATTGCATGACTATCATTTCATATACAACAAGTCTAATTATCTATGTAGATGTTGTCAAATTTTTACAACTAGTCTCACATTCTCTATGTAGATGTTGTCAAAAGAGGCTGATGTGATTCATTTGCAGGTCCATAACTGTCATCAGATAATTAAAAGCAACTTAAACCAAAGTTAAGATATGTAGTTTGAAAAGAAGTTTGATACAACTATCTTTAATTTTATATAGTTAATATAAGTAATTTGATAAAGAATCCTAATAACTGCAATTAGTTACGATCATTATCCTATTCTCCTTCTATCTTTTTTTATTTCCGTCTTACAAATTTTTGGCAGTTTGAAGTGGTATCCGTTCGAAGTGGTATCCATCATTGGTGCTTTCGTTTAGGCAGAACTTTATCCTAGTTGCATCACCATACAAAATTCACAAAATTGTTGATGCTACCCAGACTATGACAAGGTCTCTGGATGAATGTTTACACGTTTTTGCAGATCAGAAAAGCAATAGTCAGCTTTGGCATTGTTTTATAATGAACTTCCATGAAGGCTTTCCTCAATCTAATAGAATATAGAAGCTGCAACAAGTGTCACATCTAATGACACCTCTGGTGGGGAATGATAGTGCATTCACTTTTGAAAAATAAGCTTGATTAAATTCAAGAATTGCCTCAGCACTAATAAACATTTGGCAGTGAAAGTAGATATCCCGTTTTAATGGAGATAATCCCCAAAATTGGCTGTTTAAAGCTAATCAATTCTACACTTGCTATAATTGGACGGAGGAACAAAGCCTTACAATTGCATCGACATACATGTGAACCAGCTTTAAGCTAGCATCTAGGCATGCATCAATTGGTTATTCTTCGCTGATGTTATTCTTGGTTGGTTATTCCTAGCTTATCAAGAGAACTTGATATTCCTATTGAAACTTAACATCCCATGCATCCTTGATGCTTTATTGCTTTACAGATAACATGTGCAGCTGTTTTTGTTCATAGAGGTTCTATTTTATATTCACTTCCTTGATGAAGTTTCTGTCACTAATGTTGCCGGGTTATTACAATATTGTTGGATATCTAATGTTGTTGGTTATCTAATGTTGTCGGGTTATTACACTTTTAATTAGTTGCCATAAGATGTTATTAGAGGCTAAGATGATTATAATTGATAAAATCCCACTATTTGGCAACCATTTAAGATAAGAAAAAAAAAAGTTGCCTAAGATTATTATTTTTTTCTTATTTTGAAAGGCAACACGTGTTTGCAACCATTTTAAGATGAGAATAAAAAAAAGTTGTCTAAGATTATTATTCGTACTCTTTCACATTTTGGAAGGAAGCAAGTGTTTACAACCATTTTAAGAAAACAATATAAAAAGTTGCCTAAGATTATTATTCTTATTCTTTCAAATTTTGGAAGGCAAAACTTATGCAAACCATAATGGAGGATTAAAATAGTGCTATCTTTGATGTGATATTAAATATTTGAGTGCTATGTGTGTAAATATAAAAGTTTATGAGTGATATCAATACATAAGGAATGTCTTCTATGTATGTTAGTGTCCCTGTTTTTTAGTTTTGTTTCAACAAAATTGCTTTAGAAATGCGCCTGTAGCTTCAAGAATTGTACTGAAAACTTTTCAAGGGTCATCAACTTCTTGGCATCTCACACTCTCACAAATTGGTTTATTCTGTCAACAAGGTATGTGGAATTCGTTTATTCTTTCAATAAGTTGTGTGGAATTGGATGAAAGATTTTACCTTTCTGTAATCCTTTCAGTCATGGCTTGCTTTTCCCGCTTCATTGAACTTGTGCCATTTGGGTGTATTGATGATTAGGTTCCCTCTTTGGAGCATAACAATGAGGTTAAAGGGGAGAGCTTGGATTTGCTCAAATACATCGATGAGAATTTTGAGGACCCTTCTTTGATTCCTGATGAAAGAGCAGTTGAAAAACTTTTCTTAGCTAGATTAATACTGGTTGNAGTGTCCCTGTTTTTTAGTATTGTTTCAACAAAATTGCTTTAGAAATGCGCCTGTAGCTTCAAGAATTGTACAGAACTTTTTTAGGGTCACAACTTCTTGGCATCTCACACTCTCACAAATTGGTTTATTCTGTCAACAAGATATGTGGAATTGGTTTATTCTTTCAATAAGTTGTGTGGAATTGGATGAAAGATTTTACCTTTCTGTAATCCTTTCAGTCATGGCTTGCTTATCCCGCTTCATTGAACTTGTGCCATTTGGGTGTATTGATGATTAGGTTCTCTATTTGGAGCATAACATTGAGGTTAAATGGGAGAACTTGGATTTGCTCAAATATATCGATGAGAATTTTGAGGGCCCTTCTTTGATTCCTGATGAAAGAGCAGTTGAAAAACTTTTCTTAGCTAGATTGACACTGGTTTTAGTTCCTTGAGGTATTGATATGCTTTGTGGAAAATTATTGTAGGATCCGGTAAAGAAGAAGTTTGCAGAGGAACTGCTGGCTTTCATTAAAATTCTGTAGTTATTTGTTCTATTATTCCTAAGTTTGTTATCTTCTAACTATTTTCTCACTTTTTTCAATGATGATCTCATGAATTAGATCTAGATTATCAATAAATATAGTGCTAAAATGAAAGAATAAGCTCTTTTTGGAAGCATTCACAGCCAATAGAATCCTTTTTTTAACTGTCCTGCTTAATTATTGTTTCCTGTATAAAAAAAATTGTTATTTTAATTGACAAAATAGTATTACAGGAGCTGAACAAGATAGACGCTTATAGTCAAACTCGATATGATCCTCAAGCGTTGATTGCTACTACAATGAAGAGGTTTGGGGTCAGCTTCTACATAATTTACAGCTTAATTTTGCATTTACATATACATATCTATGAATTGCAGGTACAAAATCATCTGGCTCATCGTCATTCACCAATCACTACTTACCGGATCGTCGGACATAAAGATCGAAGAATTAGTAGAAAGTCCAAGTTTAAATTTAATATATTTTTTTGAATTTTTTGAGTTGATGTAAGTCCTAAAGTGTATGTATATCAAAAAATAAAAGTAATTCTTTTGGTCATATTTTGTATAATTATTTTTTATATTTTGATTTCTATTAGAGATTTTATTTGTATATTTGTATTCTTGTTTAATTTGTAAATGATTAAATAAGCAATAAAGTTGTTATTGTGTATTTTTTTGTAAAAAAAATAATATTCTATGCAAAATTTTGTATGAAAATTATTCTTGAAATTTATTTAATTAATCTATATTTTATTAAATTTATTCTTGAATTTTGTTTGGAATTAAACTATTATTACAAACATTTTTTTTAGAAAATTTATTATTTTACTTTATTTAAAAAATTAATTATTATAATAATTTTATATTCTAACGAGTCATTTTCGAGCCGTACACGTACATGAATAAAATTTTCGAGCTGAACACGACCACACTGTTCACGAGTCATTCCGAACACGATCCAATTTCAAACGAGCCAAACACGAGGCCAACTTGAGCTCGATCAGGCTCGGCTCGTTTATAGCCCTACCCACTGATTTCTTGCCTCGAGGAAGACCAATAATGTCCCAAGTAAGGTTCAGCTTAAGGCCATTTATATCCTCCATGATGGCAGCTTTCTAAGTTGGGTTTGCTATGACATCCTCAATAGTAAATAGAAGCTAATGATTGGTCATAGCTGTAGCAAATGCTCTGTAATTTGGCGATAATCTGCTAAACAAAACATAGTTTGCCACAGATAGAGAGAACATGTCTGATTGCGTACCTTACCCGAGAAACTAATTTCCTCATGTGGAGTAGGAGCAGTGTTAGGGATATCGTTTGGAAGGGATTCAAGGTTCAACAAGAAGTTAGCGAGCTCCAGAGTAAGTGCACTAGAACAAGTGTTTCAACTGTAGACACGAAAAGTGGGAAGATGTGTCGGTGAAATGAAGGCATGAAAGTTTTTTAAAGTGATAGCAGTGTGGTCGTCAATCAAGATAATGAACCACTGTTTATTGGTGTAGCTAGGAGTGTGAGAGGATCCCCATAAGTCACTGTAAATAAAAGAGAAAGGAACATAAAATGTGTAATTTTGGGATGGATAAGAAACACAATAATGTTTAGCTAATTGACAGGTTTCAAATTTTAAACTGGAAAGATTTTTATAATAAACATCAGCGGATACGATTGTTTTAGGTACTAGAAACTAGGCTGACCCAAACGACAGTGTAAAAACATAATAAAACATTTAGTGGACGGAGATACACTGCAATCACTGTGTGGAGTACCCTCATTCTTAGTGTTTTTTTTTTTTCTTGGAAGTAGAGTTTGTCAACCCGCTTAGCAATTCTAATCATCCTCCCCAATCGACGATCCTAAAATACACAAACATAAAAGAAAAAATGAGCAACGCAATCAATGTCGTATGTCAGTTTACTGACAGATAAAAGGTTACATTTCAGCAAAGATACATGTAACACAGATTTCAAAGTTATACCTATTATTAAAACAATAGACCCTTTACCGGAAATGCAACTTTGGGATTTGTCAACAATTTTAATAGTATCATTCTCAGAGCAGTGGTAATATGTCGAGAAGACTTGAGAGCTTCCAATCATGTGATCAATGGCACCTGAATAAATGATACATAGACTATAATGGGCAAAAAGTAGTGTCATAGGATTGGTACCTTAATAAATGTGGGAGGTAGAAGGATTGGAAGAGAGAGGACTGGATCCAAGCAAACTGATAAAGTGCTCCATTTGATTATTAAGAGAATTGGAGAATTCTGGATTTTTTTGGGTAGAGGTCGGTTGTACTGTGTCGGATTTAGAGGCTGTAGCGAGACCCTTGGCAGCAGAAGATTTGGCTTAAGGTTTGGATGCAAGTTTCTATTGGAGCTTCTAGCATATATCACAAGTATGGTTGGGTTTATGATAGTAATCACAAGCGGGGTGACCAGTCTGGGGTTGAGCACCATTAAAGACCAAGATGGATACTTCGACAGACAGAGTTGATGCACCAAGCATGACAAGTTTACCGCTCTCTTTGTGATGAATCTCAGTAAAATCAGCGCAAGTAGAAGGAAGAGGATCTCGGCCAAGGATGCAACCCCAGACTTCGTCAAGATCTTAACAGTCTTGCCAAAAATTTAAACATATTGTTTTTTCTATAATTTTCTGAAAGAGAAATAAATAGATCGGGGATTCCCAAGTGTAGTCATAATATAGATCGCATTTCATCCACAATACGACTAGATCGCATTTTAGCATAATATAGTCTTCGGATGTTCACGAATCGCACCAGTGAGATGACCAAATTTCCCACACCCTTTGATGAACAAGGACATAGATTGGGACCATTGAAGAAAGTTATTGTCATTTAGTTAATGAGTTATAATCAAGAAGTTCATGTTGTTTTCCTGTCCTTCGATCTGCAGAGGAATGGAGGTTGGAATTGATCCTTCGGCGGAAATAATCTGATGATGGCTCATTGTTGGAGGAGTCTGTCGTGGCTCGATTGAACCAAATGAGATGTTAGGTTGTCGAGACATCGTAAAGTTTAGGCTGAAAGAAGGTTTCAGAAGGGACTCTGATAAAAAAAATAGAGGGAGGGAGGGAGGTTAGGCAAAGTTTCCGATGATTGGGAGATCCATTGCTATGTCTGGCAATTGATAGCGGCAAGATTGCTACTTAATCACAGAAAGAAGCCGACGGGCATCTAGGCAGCTCAATCACTAGAAGAAGCAGATGAATCAACTGCTAGAAGAATCAGACGACCTGAATTCTGGTGGATCAAGCTGGGAGGAGATCCGAAGCAGTGCCTGGAAGAGATCTAAAGCACTCCTGGAGGAGATCTGAAGCTGACGCCTGGAAGAAACAAACGGCATGAAGCAGTCCTAGTCGACTGAAGAGAAGGGGCGACAGCTATGTTAGAACCATGGCTCAGATACCATGTTAGAATAAAACCAAAAGTAATCTTATTGATGCAAAGTAGAGTATAAATACCCATTACAATATCTACTTGCAGAGAAACAAATAAAAATAGAATAAAACGGAAAGTAAATACATGCTCAAAGCAATTAATACAGAATTATGCATATTAATATTCTAATCTTTTAATATTTATGTGCTTAGGATCATTCATCATATAGTCACTCATTACTATTCTTCGATAAGATACCAAAAAATAGTCACTAATCAATTTTATGAGTTAATGGCATCGTGATCGAGGTTTCATCTACCTCATTAAAACCTATGTTCTTTCCCGTGTGATCATTATCTTATACACCTAATTTGTGATGTAGTAGCTCATGACACTAATAAGATTCTCCATAGAAACTAAAGCAAAATAAATATTTTATTTCTTCAAAGCAAACAATACAACCACAAATATAGAAAATAAATGATAAATACCTAAAATTCGAGAGGTAGACAATCTCTCCCAATTCCTACAATTTTAGATGTAGAAATCTTTCACAAACCCTAACCCTAAAACTCACAACAATAATCTCATGAAAAACCCTAGCCCTAAACATATTAGCATTGTTTATACCAAACAAGAATTAAACATAAGACTAAATTACCTTTAGGGTAAGTACCGCCGTAACAATACTCCCCTCCTACAAGACACATTATCCTCGTGATGGGAAAAAATGAGAGTTCCTCCCCCTCCACCAATGTAGTCTTTGTTTCTTCATCATCTGCCTCCACGTCACTTAACATGAGAACCTATCATATTCGATCCTTACAATGATATCCTGGAATAAACTTTTCATCACACCGAAAACATAACACAATGGTTCTCTTATCCTAATCTCTGTCTTTGCAAGGAGCTTGAGTATCACTCTCAGTCGTGACCCATGATTCTTATCCTGTGAAGCCTCCCTCTAAACTTCTACTTTTTGAGCTATTGCTATCGTCATGATTGCAGCAATTTGATATATCCCTCTACCTTTGTTCCTCCTATTAGCCTGTTCCATTTGCATTATGATCTTCAACCAACTGTGTCAATTTCATAATTTCTCCCAGAGCAACGCAGTATCAACGGACGAAGTGTTGCACGTATGTCAGACTTTAGGCCTTTCATGAAGTTCTCCTTCAATACTGCTTCATAAATTCCCCTTAGTTGTCTCAACAAAAGCTTTAATATCTCCCTATATTCCATGATAGCCCTTCCTCAGTTAATGCAAAGAATCGCTCTTGTAGTTCTTCTTCTTGAATGGCTTAAAAATGTTCCAACAAACAATCCTTAAATTCCTCCCACAAGTAGATTGAGTATCGAGCCTCCCACCACTAAAACCATGTTGGGGCTTTCCGCTGCAAACATAACTTTGTCGTCATGAGCTTCTCCTCATTTAGCCGATTCACCGCAAAATATCATTTCACCCAGTATATCCACCCATATGTGTCTTCCCTCTTGAAGATCATCATCTTCAACTTCTTACCACTAACATCATCACCCCAACTTCTTCTCCCTCTGGTGATTCCTCCCATGTATCTAGGATGAAACTCCATCATTCAATCATAATCATAACTCATTCTGGTTTCTCTCCATTCTTCTTTGTTCTCCTCCCAACCTCTTTCATAACCCCTTAATTTTTCAACCTAAGTCCCTCCATCGAATATCTCTAATCTACCCCCCCATCGGAGTTCTATGGGGAGTTCATGATGAGCGATCCTTTCCTGCTCATGCTCCACAAATTCGATCTCTTTCCCTTTTAATCCGCCCACAGAATCTCCGACCAACCCTTAGTTAAGTTTTGCAAATCAAGTCGTCGGCGGCGTCTTGGATTGTATCTCAATAAGCTTCCTTATCATTCCCTCCAAGCTCTCAAATCAATTGTCAATAGTGGAAAATATTTCATTTGTCTCAGATTTAATTTGACTCACTTCCTTCAATTTTTTCTACATATCTATTTTTTGGCTACCATTATTCCCAAGATGATTTTTATCACGAAGGGGCAGTAAATTAGTGTAATTGACTTCAGATCGAAAATTGCAACTGTAATTATAGGTTTGGTTGCCACTTACAAATGGAAAAGATTAGCGCATTTGTGCAGCGAGCTCCACCTCAAAATGATCGTGGATGTACCGCTAAAATCTATCACTAGCTAGTTTGAACTTGTAGCCACGATCCGCCTTATCTTGATTGCATCTCAAGGCTCGATCCGAAAAATGTCGCAATCCCATCGCTGCTCACGAAGGTGTGATCCTGTGGAACCTTCGTGACTATATCCTCTTGTCTCAGAGCAAAAAAATAGGAGTTCCTAGTACGTCAGGAGTATCGATGTCCACTTCCCAAGTGTCGGAATACCCCCGGTCTTCACAACTGCAGAGACGAAAGTAGTGATCTTGTTGTCTCCTTCCCAACAAGCTTAACTCGCGATTGTATGGCAAACCATGATTTTGTCATTTGCGTGCATAGATTGAACACTTTGTACACAGTGAGGCTTTTTGCGCTTTCTCCTCTGTGGAAACTCTAACTCTCGATCAGCCAGATCCTTAAATACTCCCATAATTGAATGCTCTGATACTAAGTCGACAGGATTCTCCATAGAACTTACAGCAAAACAAATATTTTATTTCTCTAAAGCGAACAATACAACTACGAACATTTAAATAAAGGATAAACACTCAAAGTTCGAGAGATAGGCTCTCTCCCAATTCCTATAATTTTAGAGATAAGAACTCTCAAAAACCCTAACACTAAAACTCACAGCAATAATCTCATGCATAACTTTAACCCTAAGCATATTAGCACTATTTATACCAAGCAAGAAATAATAATAAAAGACTAAATTGCCCTTAGGCTATTGCAACAATATCATGGGGTAAACTTTTCATCACACCAAAAACATAACCCCATTGGCTCGCTTCTCCTGAATCTCCGTCTTCGTAAGGCGCTTGAGTGTTACTCTCGATCGCAACTCATGATTCCTGTCCTTTGAAGCCCTCCTCTGAACTTCCACTTCTAGAGCTTTTGATACCGTCGTGATTGTAGCAGTTCGATATGTCGCTCCAACTGTATTGCTCCTATTAACCAATTCCATTACATTATAATCTTCAACCAACTGTGTCAATTCCATAGTTTCTCCCAAGCCTTGCGATCTCAGGGGACGAAGCATTGCACATATGTTGGCCTTTAAGCCCTTCATGAAATTCCACTCCGATACTACGCTTCAAAAATTTTCTTCAGTCGTCCTGAAAAGAGCTTGAATCTCTCCCCATACTCCATGGCAGTCCCTTCCTCAGTTAATGAAAAGAATTACTTGTGTAGGACTCCTTTCCGAATGGCTTAGAAATTTTCCAACGAGCAATCCTAAATCCTTCCCATGAGCAACTCGAGCATCTAGCCTCCCTCCACTAAAAATATGCTAGGGCTTTCCACTCCAAACATAACCCCGTCGTCATTAGCTTCTTCTCCTCATTTAGCTTATTCAACACATAATATTGTTCTACCCGATACACAGATCCATGTGCATCTTCCCCCTTGAAGATCAGTATCTTCAACTTCCTACCCCTAACATCACCACCCCAGCTCCTCTCCCTCTGGTGTTTCCCCTCATGTATCTAGAGTGAAACTCTCTCATTCAATCATAGTCATACCCCATTTCAGTTTCTCTTCTTCATTCTTCGTGCTCCTCCCAACCTCTTACATAACCCCTCCATGTTTCGATTTAACCCCATCCATAAAAAATCTCTCATTTACCTATAAGTAGAAAAATTACATTTTCTAAACCTATAAATAAGAGGTCAATATAAAAATCTAAGAAATCAAATCTTTTGTACTCAAACCTTATAATTAGCTCAATTTAGTAAAATCACAAAACTTTTCACTTTGAATTTTCTCTCTTTAGTTGTTCTCTTATAGTTTGGTATCTTTTATAAAAAATCTTTGGTGTTAGTCATGGACAAATTTGAATCAGACATCCTTAAAGATGTAATGAGCATGGAAGATTCCTAGAACAAAAACCAAGCAATGAATCAACCAAACACAAGAGAAGAGACAACCCAAAAAAAACAACAAAACTTCATTACTTCAAAGCAACAAATTCAAATTTCATAAAAANATATTTAATATCATTTGTCTTTTTTTAATTATGACATATATGAAATAAATAATTTTACATTTTAACTTAATTGGTTCTTTTTGAATAATGTACAATTTCTTTTATTAAAATTTTCTGCAATAAGGAGTTTCTTATCTAGTTACAATTAATTCCTTTGACTTCAAATTATTAAAGTTTAATTTTAAATCAATAATATTTAAATCGTTATTCATTAACAACATATGAATTTATAAAAAAATTATAATTATTTGTCTTAACAATGTATTTTCCTAAAAAGATCTACATCCTCTTGTTGTAAATAAAAAATAAATATATAACAATAAATTAAAATTTTGAATTATAACTTTCCTAAATGTATCAGCGTGCTTAAAGTTTAAGAAAAACTCTAATCAAAATACTAATTATTTTCTTTTTTAATTTAAAAAAATACAAATAAACTTATCGCGAGCACGCTCGGCTCGATATTTGTTCCTCGCCTCTTGTCCGTGTGTTGATTTGGCTCAGTCGATACTCGTGTGTTCGCTAGGGTATAAAAAGATCATTGTTCAAGCCAATGCCACGACCCAGCTTGTGGATTGGAATTAATCAAGACGGGAATGGTCGGACGATGGAAGTTAAGTTTTCAATTATTCTAGTTCTAGTACTAACAGTTATTATCCACAAATCAAACGAAAGAGCCACTAAAGAATTCAATTAAATTAACCAACTAAAAAATTACCTTTCAGTTTATCGCTCATGCCTTCTGTAAGCATTCTCCTCTAGTATTCATCTTAATCAAAAGCTTAGAACTAAAAAATATATTTAAAACAATAATAATAAGTTATATAAAAATAACCCAGAAGCAATCACATTTTTAAACTATAAATCTTTCATATTATATTCTATAAAATCATAAAATAATCCACTATACTCATGATATTTACTCAATAAAAATATTCTAAACTTCTAATATGTCATAACTTTAGCTTTACTTTTATTTCATATTTTTAACATTCACATCTATCTCAAGAACACCATCAAAACATAATCTAATGCACTCTTGCCCGATATTATCCCAGCGGCACAGTAGTTAACGATCAAAATATCACAATTATTTGACGTGAAAAGATTTTTATTCGCCACTAGTCGGTATTCTCCAGTCAACACAACGACTAACGATCTAAACATCACAATTGTTTAGGTTGATAAGCTACATACTCGTCCCTGGCCAACATTCTCGAATCAGCACAATGGTTAGTGATTTAAACATGACAATTATCGGGTGAAAGGAAAACATCACGCGCAGGTACACTAACACCCCTGTCTGTCCTCTTAGCATGCACACACAAACATTTATCTATATCCACTTCATTCTTTCATATCATGCATTCTTTTTTTATGGAATACTTTATCTCTATCTAATGATAAATAAATGCAATCTTAATAAATCTTTAAGTTATATCTCTATTATAACATAAAGATCATGCAATAATCTGATATATGCACCTCTATTATAATTTAAATGGCATTTAATAATTAATTAACTTTATAGGAAATTCATCATGTATTTATTTAATATGCATATTTTCTTATCTACCTATATGAAGAATCTTCTATAATAGAAATCTCACTCAAACAGATCATAAATAAAATCAAACATAAATCAAGAAATAATGAAACTTATTGAAATTTAAAAATATAATTACTCACTTTCTTAGTAAATCTCTTTAACAGCTTAATCCTCTAGTCCGCTGAATCGTCGGTCTTTTCAATGTCAATTTTGAATAGCCTTCTACCACACTTCCTAATTAAATAAATTTTTAATAACATTATTTTAAATAATATATTATTAAGTCTAATAACAATATAAGATTTAACATTTACCTTATAGGCTTTCAAATCGATCTCATCCCTTAATATATTAACCTATTAAATATATATACATATTAATTTAATGTATATAAATTTTCAATAAGCAATTCTAACACAAATATTAACTTTAAAACGCAAATTAGGGTTTCTCTAAGCTTGGACCCTTTACTGAACTTCCACGATTATTCCTCTTCCTTCATACAGAAAGCTTGTGTCACCTTGCGCCTACAAACTCAAAACTTAAATATCTTCAATTATAATATTAAATGCACTTAAATCTAACATTTAAATAGTAAACATTATTAAATAACTTAATTAAAAAAGTATTGAACTCACCTTATGTGATTCTGTCAACAGCCCTAATGCACGTAGAGGCTCTCAGATCTCAGTGCGACCCGACAGAGCAAAGTGTGATATTCTTCCTCTTTCGCTGCATACAAGTTTGATTCCTACCGCACGCAAGCACAACGCACAAAGCCACTCGACCTCCCTTCTCTTATTTTTCACTCTTCTTCTTCGAGCAGATGAGCTTGCGGAGAGCAGTTTTGCTTCGATGCTGACTCAAATTTCTCACAGACACTAAACCTCTACTTCCCTTCCTGTCTTCTTCTCACCTCATCTAAGGCGTCGTTCATCTTCACGCAAGCACCGATTGACTAGAGTTCACATACGAACCCCATCAACTCTTCCTTCATGAAGACATCTGCAACTCTTCTTCTTCAGCTAGAGCACACGCTTCTTCCTCTCGCACCACAGCTGAATGTAAATTCTTTCTGCTTCTTCTCCTCCTCCTATGGTCGGCTAGGGCACACAGGTTCTTTCCTGAAAATCAATGAGCTTCCTCGCCTTCTTCTCCACACTCCGTCTCTTTCTCTCATCTTTGTTGGTTTGAAAAAGTATGCGACCCTTTAAGTCATAATTGAAAGGATTTTTATCTTATGCCTATTCAATTTATATTAGTGTTATTATTAAATTTTATTATTAAAATTTCAGTTATCTAGACAAAGCCAATGCTCTCACTTGTGATCAATCGGTCTGCTACATAGTTCATGCTCATGATTTAAAATCCACCTCGAATTGTGCTCTCGTCATATCAATGTTGAAAGTCAGTCCCAGCCTGCAAATATTCCCATGCGAGCAAACTTATCTTACATTATTTAGCAGAGCTCCTCTCGAATCAGTCTCACTTATTGAGAGTTGCCTGAGGTATCGTACAGAAGAGCCCTTTGATTAGCTCCTCAAGGTTTTGGTTTTNATTCTGCGTAAAATTTTGTATGAAAATTATTCTTGAAATTTATTTAATTAATCTATATTTTATTAAATTTATACTTGAATTTTGTTTGGAATTAAACTATTATTACAAATATTTTNCAAACTCTACAATTCCATTACATTTTTTCCATAGAAATAAGTACTAGGATATTTGTTTGACTTCTTTGCAAAAAAATAAATAAATAAATAAAATAAAATGAGCCTTGAAACATTCAGAGCAATTATTTTTAAAAATTTTACAGGATGAAAATATAATGGGATTCCTTCAAATTTAGCCCTCTGTCAATATCCACAAGATGAGGAGCCAATTCAAGCTTCCTAATTAAGGTCAGAAATATAGCCACAAATATATCCGTAAGAATAATAATGTGATTTTCGTGGTTCATAGGATTTTCACTCTTAGTTTTTTGTTTTCTCTGTTAGTGCTCTTGAATTTTTTTTTTATTATTTTGTAAACAATTTTTTTTTATAATTACCTTTGTTATTCTCAGATCATTATCCAGTTAATATATTGGCTTAAAAAAAACTCTGTCCATTAATGGCCTTGAAAGATAGGCAATAGCATTATCCACTTACAAAATTTGGTAAATATAGAAAAACAATACAAAGTAAACAAATCCAAGTAATGTACACGAATTAAAGAAAATGCAATCCAAACATGAGTGATAGATGTTCTTGAACGATTCAAAATGGGGCAACTATTTTAGCAGCATCAAGAGACCATTAATGAAGTAAGACCATCTAGAGGATGTAGTATGCTTTCAAAGAAAGCCTAATAATAACATATTATGAGCCAATGAACCCATCAGTACGGTCATAGTGATAAAAATAGTCATCAAATACTATAACAGTTCAGTTCATTCTTTCACTTCCACCCAAAATGTGATTCCACGAGATTATGTCATTTATTCTATAGTGAGGATTGATCATACTTTTCTTATCATTGGCGTTCCAAGCCAATACCATAAGGGGGTGAACTCCGTCTATCACCATGCACATACAAGCAATTCTTAAATACAATAATTTCATTGCATACATCATATAGCACATTATTTTATTATGAGAAACTTTATATTTATCTACTCATGAATAAATATCCTTCTAA
>JXCR01131011.1:0-14352 GCA_002079205.1 Phalaenopsis hybrid cultivar | reverse complement strand
CAATCCTAAGGGTGACTCATCTTGAGTTTCCTCCACAGTGACCCCACCTACTAAGTATTTAGAGGTTGAGACCAACATGTGGAACTCCAAGTTTAGTAAAGAAAAGGGTAGAATTTCTAATGGTGAGGGTTCCAAGTCTAGTTTTCTAAGAATAGTCAACAGGAAAAGTCCTATGGCTAGACCCTAGGCTATTAAAGAGGAGAGACTAAACCTCAACCAAAAATGAGGTCAACAATGATCAAGAAGGAAATTCATATCTTATCTTATTGGAACCAAATGTATTGTGCATAGTGATAAAATCATATTTTATGTTCCCTCTAGATATACAAGAGGTAGAAAACTATTGTTTAATGATTAAGTTTATGGTTTGGAATGTTAGAGGTATTACAAATGTTGATACCTCTAATAAAATTATTAATTTACTTAAATCTTATAATCATGCTTTCTTTGGTTTTCTTGTACCTTTAGTGGCTTCTCATAATAATAGAAGGTATTTAATGTGTTTTAAGAAGTTCAATTTGGTCACAAATAATAATAATAAAATTTGGTTTCTGTGGCTCGATACTATTAATGTGGATGTTATTATTAATCATAATCAATTTCTGCATCTTAAGATTTTGGCTGACATGTTTCCGTTTTTGTGTATGTTGGGTGTAGAAGAAGTGATTGAATGGAGTTTTCAAAAAAGATTGCTACCCTCAAATCCACTTGTAATGAAGCTTGGTTTGCGGGGGGATTTTAACGCAATTACTTTTGTTGCAGAGAAAAAGGGAGGTAAGCCTCCTAATCATAGACTTATTAGTGATTTCAATGATGCTTTACTTAATGTTGGTTTATTTAATCTTAGTTTTAAAGGTAATCAATTTACCTGGTAGGGGGTAAAGTGTTTGAACTCTTGGATAGATTTTTGGGTAACGAGCTCTGGATGTTATCTTATCAGTTTTCTCGGTTACTCATTTGGCTATTTGTTATTCAGATCGTGCTCCCCTTTTACTCTCTGTTACTTTGCATAATAGAGTTTGACAGTACCAGTTTAGATTTTTGAATATGTGGACTTTAGATACTACCTTTTTAGATTTTGTTAAAGCTAATTTGTTTTGTAAAGGTTGTTGTTTCTAGTAAACAATTATGGTTATTACAAAAAAAACTTGACTAGCAAATTAAGAGGCTCGAAAACAGATTGTTTTGGGAATACTCATTCTTTTTTTTAAATGTTGTAAACAATCTCAGAAACATTGAGAAAGATTATCAAGAGGATGGGATTGATCATTCAAGTTTCTTGGATGCTCAACAAAGATCAATTATGGCTATTAATATGGAAGAAGCTTTTTTCAAGCAAAAGATTACGAGAAAATTTTTTATTTATGGCAATCTTAATACTGCTTTTTTATCATGCTTTTCTCAGGCAACACAAATTAACTAATTATATTAGTAAAATTAAGAATGCTTGAGGTTTGGTTCTTATTGCTAGTAATTTTATTGAAGTTGATGGTATTTCTTATTTAACTAATCTTTTTAACATTGATAGTGTTGTTTTTGATCTTATTGATAGTTCTCTATTTGATATTAGTGAGTTTTGTTCATAATTTCACCTTAGATATGGTTCCTATAGGTAAAGAGATTGAAGAGGCTTTGGATGGCATTAATGGCAATAAATCTGGTGGCCCTGATCTTTTTTGGCTGAATTTTATAAATTTTGCTAGGAAATTATTAAAGCTAATCTTACTTGTGTTGTGCAAGATTTTTTTAAGGTGAAGGATTTTCCCAAATACTTTAAAGCTTCTAATATCATTCTTATTCCTAAAGATAATAAGGGGATTACTTAGGATGCTGATCGGCCTATTAGCCTAACCACTGTGGTTTCTAAAATAGTTTATAAAGTGGTGATGAATAGGTTGCAACCTTTTCTTGATAAGTTGATATCTAAAAATCAACTGGCCTTTATTAAAATAAGATTTATGGTGATAATGCTCTTATTACCCAGGAACTTGTTTTTGTTATTGATAAAAAAGGAAGAAGAGAAAATGTTATTTTTAAATTGGATATCAAGAAAGTGTTTGATACAATTAGATTGGGGTTCATTATAGATGTTTTGAAGGCCAAGGTTTTTAATTTAGCCTCTTGCAATATTATTAAAAAAATTATGGATAATATTTTTTACTATACTCTTATTAATGGTAGTAAATGTGGGTTTTTCAAAAACAATAGAGGTATTAAATAGGGTGATCCTATTTCCCCTTTTATTTTATTCTTGCTTTTGATTATTTTTCAAGGTATCTTAATAACCTCTTTTATCAATTTCCTAATATGAGACATAAAGATAAAGGTGGTTCTGGTATTAATCATTTAGCTTATGCTGATGATCTTATCATTTTTACTAATGGTAATAAAAGTGCCATCGAGCGTCTTTGGTAGGGTTTGGAGCATTTTTAAGAGGCTTCTAGGCTTATCTTCAGTCCTAGTAAGAGTAACTTTTATTATTCTAATAATATTACTGTTGCTAAAAAGAATTCGATTCAGGATTTCACTGGATATCCTATAGGATATTTTCTTATGGTATATCTTGGTTTTAGTCATGATAAATGCCATTGTAAAATGCATTTGTTTGAGAATATTATTGATAATATTAGGAAGAGGATTATGTCTTGGGATAATCTTCTACTATCTTATGGGGATAAGGTGATGTTACTTAAAAGTGTCCTAACTTGTATTCCTTTATTTACTTTATGCTTTTTGAAGATGTCTAATCATGTTTGTATGAAATTGGAAGGTATTTTCAATAAATTTTTGTGGGCTAGTAAAGATGTTAAAATTCATTGGATGAGATGGAAACAAATGTTCAAGCCTATTAGTAAGGGTGAACTTGTTTTCCGTTCTCTTATGGATATTATGCATCCAAGTTATATGAAATTATGGTTGAATTTTTGTAATGGTATGTCTCTCTGGGCTAAAATGATGCATCTGAAATATTGTAAAGATGTTCACCTATTGTCTTTGTCTAAAAAAGCATAGGATTCTTTTGTCTGAAAAAATATGCTTCAAGTGGCTAATTGTACTGAATATTTTCTTTGCTGGGACCTTGGTGAAGGTAGGTGTAGTTTTTGGTATGATAACTGGAATGTTTTGGGACCTTTAGTTGAAAGCTACAAGGTACCTTTTGATATTAACTTATAGGTGCAGGAGGTGTGGAATGGTAGAGATTGGAATACTAATATGCTTGCTAACCTAGTTAATATGGAGGGTTTGGCTATTATTGCTAAAATTTCTATTGGTCAAGGTCCTGCTAAGATCATGCTTAAAGGTAAATTGAATTGGTTTGCTACTAAGATTTCCTTTAAGTTTTTGTACACTTCACAAGGTAAGGATTTACAGTGGACTTCGAAAGACTTGATTTAGCCTACTCAATCCTTCTTTATGTGGCATCTTTTACATAAAATTCTGCCTACAGATGATAATTTAAAGCTTAGAGTTTTAATAATTACTTCTATTTGTTATTTCTATAAAAAGCATGTTGAAAAGTTAGAACATATTTTATGTACTTGTTCATGTATTACTGATTTGTGGGAGCTTCTTTTTTACTCTCTTTGAGTATGATGGAAATCGTATTCCTAGCACTTCCATTACAGGTAGCTTGTGGTTTTGCAGCGAGATGGTTCGAAGCTTTACACGCCTGTTTCTGTTATCATTTTTTGGTTTATTCGGTGTTTTCGAAATACTTGTAAGCATGAAGGCAAGATTTTTTCTAGTTCTACGAGTTTTTATTATATTAAAGGTTTTATTTATAAGATGCTGAAATATGGGAAGTTTAAGCTTTCCTGTAGCTCTGATGTTAAGCGAGTGTTACTTACATTTAATATTGAATTACTTAGAAATTCTAAAGATAATATTATTTTAGTTCATTGATTTGTTCGTGATGGTTGGTATATTAAGATCAAAATGGATGGTATTTGAACTCCTTCTGCTGCAGGTAATGGTGGCATCTGTAGAGATTCTTCTGGTAAGGCTAGTATGTGGTTTTCTGCTCCTGTTCTAGCTTTAAGTGTTATTTAAGCTAATGTAGAGGCTGTGATTATGGGGTTGGATTTGGCTTTAATATGTGGTTGGAATTAATTAGCAGTTGCATACTTCCTCTTGATTTGTATTTTTTGGATGGGTTTGGGTTTTTTGTGAGTTATATTTTTTATCTTTTTCTGGAATTGGAACCATTTTTTCTTTTTTCTGTGAGTTGTATTGGGTTTAGGTTAGGTTTCTTTTTCTTTGTGTGAGTTGTAATTTTTCTTTTATTAATAAAATGGAGCCTTTTAGTGCTCTTTATTAAAGAAAATGATGACGAAGGATGCAAAGCCACGATTAATTAGAAGGGCCTTCTAACGCAAGAGTTTAATTTTCAAGTTGTGGATAGGAAGGGAACTGATAATCAAATAGTTGATCATTTTTCAAGGCTAAAAAAGGAAAATGATACTTTTAATGATGAAATTAATGAAAGTTTTCCTGATGAACAATTATATGGAGTTAATGAATGACAAGTTCCATGGTATGTTGATATAGTAAACTATTTAGTTAGTAACATTTTACATTACAGGGTTGATAGCCACCAAACTAAAATGTTCATTCATGATTCTAAATATTATTTTTGGGATGACACTTATTTATACAAACAATGTAAGGACTTAATTATTTTAAGATGTGTACGAATTAAAGAAACCTAAAAATATAGAGGTGTCATAAATCTGATTTCAGAGAACATTTTGGGGTTGATAAAACTAAATTTTTAAATTTTGCAATCTGGATTTTATTGGCCTACACTATTTAGGGATGTTAATTATTCTATACAACATGTGTTAGATGTCAATGAGTAGGCAATATTTCTAGAAGAAATGAAATCCCCTAAATTTTACTCTTGAAGTTGAAAATTTTGATGTTTGAGGTTTGGATTTAAGGGACCATTTATACCATCTCCTGAAAAAAAACATTTATTTAATAGCTATGAATTATGTTTCAAAATGGATTGACGTGATTTACCTCGATGTGATGCCAAAAATTTCACAAAAGTTTTAAGGAAAAATATTTTTACAGGATTTGGAATACCAAGTGTCAACATTTTAGACAAAAGAAGTCCTTCTAAGAATAAAATAATTGAAACTATAACTCAAAAATATGGAATCAAACATCAAATTGCAGCAACTTATCACCCTCACACTAGTGGTTTGGTAGAAATATCAAATCCAAAAATTAAAAGAATATTGAAAAAGACTGTAAATCCTAATAGAAGAGATTGGTCTCGTAGACTTGATTCTATATTATGGGCTTGTAGGAATGCTTACAAAACTCCTATAGGAATGTCACCGTATAGGCTCATATTTGGAAAAGCATGTCATTTGCCTATTGAATTAAACAATAAAGCTTACTGGGCAATAAAAAGTTTAATTATAATCTGAAGGATGCTGGAGAAAAAAATATCATTGCAACTAAATGAGCTTGACGAGATGAGGAATGAATCTTATGAAAATGTTAGAATTTATAAAGAGAAAATGAAAATGAGGCATGATCATAAGATTTTAGAAAAGCATTTTAAGTATTGATAAGAAGTTCTATTATACAATTCAAGATTGAAATTATTTCCGAGAAAACTTAAGTCGAGGTGATTAGGGCCCTTTGTTGTGGTAAGAAATTATCCAAATGGAGCTATTGATAGTGAAGATCCTAAGGCTAGAAGGATAATTAAGGTAAATTGATACATGTTAAAAGTTTATATAAGTGGAGATAGTCCTACATTGGAGGAAATCTTAATGTTTGGTCAACCAAATTAAAATATTGGATATGTCAGGCTAACAAAGTTATACTAAACACTTTGTGGGAGACAACCATATTTAGTGATGTGATTGACTTGACTGTTAATTTTTTTTTGTGATGAAGTTTTTGATGTAAGTTGGAGTCTCACATTATTATGTTGGCACAAAACATTATTAAACTAATGGAATTAAAAATTGGAAGAAAATTATGTTGGCACAAAACATTATTATACTAATGGAATTGAAGATTGGAAGAAAGAAATTTAAATTTTGAGAAATTTAGCCTGATGCTATTGCGCTAGATCTGGCATTATAGCGCTACCTTGGAAGAAAGAAATAAAAAATTTTGAGTTCAAACTGTAGCTCTTACCTAGAGAAGATGAAATATGAACTTCCTTTGCCTTAAAATTGCCTAAAATATAAGCAATAGCAAGCTTTAGGTGCAAAAACCGGAGGTTGAAGGTGACTCAAAGGGTAAAAATGGCGTTTTATTGTAAAAATCGCGAATTTTAGTTTTAGTGGCCAAAAAATTCATTTTTCTATTTTTTCAAATTTCAATTTTCTTTCAATTTACTCCAAAGTCTATTTGGTATTTTTGAACACTAACTTTTGATCTTAAAATAATTCACAAACAAATATTTTCACAAACAACAACAAACTAACCTTTATATATGAAAATACACTTTTTTACAAATACATTCTTCTAATCACACTTCCACATTCTTAAAAAAAACTAAATTATAAATCAGGGTCAAAATCACGCCACAACACTAAAACGATGACATGAAACTATACACAATCAAAGTTAATAGAGTTATAAAGCAAAGTAAAGTACATCAAATCCACATAATTACGTTAAAAACATAAGTATTTTAAACTCATAGAGAGTCCAACTTCTTCAATTATTCTGCCTCATCTTCAGCACTTTCTCCTCCTCTAATATCTCCCGTAGATTGGTAATGGACATACAAATTGTAGAAGGGTTGGCACGAGGCAATTGATCAGTCAAATTTTCATCGATCCATCCATTTTTCTTGAACATCTGCACCAATCCTGCTTCTACTGTCCCAGTATGATCAAAGTTTTCCTTCATCCTCCAATCTAGGTGATCAAAAAGTAGTTAAAATTTCCTATTGCATTCGTAATACTCTAAAATTCTCTTTCTATTTTCTTCATTTTCTTCTCTAAAGCTTTTGAAGTTTCAACTGTTTGTGGCATCAATGATGTTGAAGCATGTGATGAATGATCCATGACAATATCTAATGCTTCATTTCCATTCCCAATATAATTTCCATCAATAGGAATCATGTGCTCCCAAGGTAATAAAACTTTCTCCCAAATTTCATATGGAACTTGAGATTGATTGGAAAGTAGGAAAATTGTGGAAGGATGCCCAAGTCCATATATTGGTCCATTCATACTAATACCCATAACATATTTAAAAATAATCGACCCCACATAAATGGATTTTTCCATTTGAATGCAATAGTTTAAAATGACACTTTCTCTAGTAACTCTACTAATCTTCATGGTAGGGAGTAGTTTTACAGATATGAAGAAATGCCATTGTTTTGATATTGGATTAAGGAGCAAAGCAGAGAAACCAATGTATCCCTCATCTTTAATTTCCCAATTATCATTTTCATCCGTTAGAAAATTATATACATCTTGCATCATATCTCTCGTTGGGATAAAATTTGTATAATGACATATTGGATTGTCTTCTATCATATACAAATCATTAATTCGAGCAGGACCAAATGGTACAGCCTTACCTTGAATGATAACAATGCCTTCAGTAATTCCATGTAAGTTAGCATAGAACTCCTTTACTACTTGTACTACTACTGCAGCGGTAGTGTAGCACACAACTTCCCAACTTATTTGCACAATAATTTTCTCAATCTGTGAACTAGGATTACTCAACCCATGATTAACAAAGCCTCTCTCCTTGATAAGTCCCTTATTCGTGATAACTTTATCGTATAGTTTCTGTGCATCAAAACTGATAAACTTTATTCTATTGAAAACTCCATATCTTGAAGTATTTCTGGAATTGGAAGCCATGAAATTCCAAATTAGGAAGTTTCTGGACGTCCAAGGCGGTTGTTAGGACTTTAAAAACACCTCTCAGTGGTTATTGAGGAGCGAAATCCCACCAAAGTTTGCTAAATTTGCTCTGCATGTGCAAAACTGCTTGGGATGCTCTCAACACTCGTAATGGCGCTATCGGTGCCATGAACCATTAGGCGGGCACCGTCGGCACCAGAGGCCAATTTCACGTCTTTAATCNAGTAGAGGAGTTACTTGAGGACAAGTAACATGTAAGTTTGGGGGATTTTGATACACCAAAAATATATGTATTGTTAAACCCATATTTTATACTCATTTTTTGTGATATTGTGCTTTAATGGAAGGTATTTTTATATTTTCTTGCAAGTTGTTGATTTTTAGGACTTGAAACAAAGAGGAAGCAACCAGGATGGAATTTGGAGTCAAAATGACATTTTTAAAGAAATACTCAGTGCTNTTTAATGGAAGGTATTTTTATATTTTCTTGCAAGTTGTTGATTTTTAGGACTTGAAACAAAGAGGAAGCAACAAGGATGGAATTTGGAGTCAAAATGACATTTTTAAAGAAATACTCAGTGCCGACGGGATCAGTGTCGACGGTGCAGACTTACAAAATGGCTGATGGATTTTACTCAGCGCCGATGGCACCATTTGACAGAGAGCAGCAAAATTAAATAGAAGACACTAGCGCCGATGGCGCCAATGTCGGTTCAGACCCTCATTCTAGAAGATTCGATGAATTTGGACTCTTTCTAAAGGAGTTTTGGATACACATATTGGAGAACAAACTCTAGGCTCTATTTGGGGCCAAACTTGATAAAAAAGGCCCCTTATCTCCCTTTTCGCCCCTTTCACCCCCTTCGCGCCTTTTCATTCCTCCTTGCTCATTTTTGCCACAGCTCGCCTCCGTACACGTTTTACATTTTCATTCCACAACCATTCTGGAGTTTATTAGTGATTTATTGTTAAGAGTTTAGAGTTTTTGTGGTGAGATTAAGGGTGAAATCTTCTCTGAGAGTATTGGAGAAGGAGAAAAGTGAGAGATTTTCTCTTCCTACATTTTCTAGGAGAGGCTACAAGGGATTTTCTTTTAGAAAGAATTTCAGATAAGTGTTTAAAAAGAGTTTCAGATAAGTGTTATTTGTTTATTAGCGTTGTATGAACTTTTTTTTATATATGAAATTTGTGTTTTGTTATATCTTTCTCATGAAGTTTGAGTAGTCTTCCTTATCTTTCTCCCTACTCTGAGAAATAGTGAAATGAAGAGATAACATGGATGTGCCAATATTAAATATAAAATAAATTTTGATGATTTTTCAACTCCAAAGTTAGTTTACTTTATGATATGGCCAATTGAACTGTTAAAATGTGTTGTGAAACATATGATCCAAAAAATGGAGTATGAGTTCTACAATAGAGTGAGGATCACATTTGATTCCATGAAGGAGTAGTTTGTTCATGGAATTAAGTGCATATAAATAACGAAATATACGTTGTTGGGTGTAGAATTAGATATTTTAGGGTGACAGACTGAAATCTCCAATTTGATCTTAGTGCTTAAAAACTAAAGCGAGAGTTAGCCATCAGGTGAAGGGAAGTGGAAGCCAATATCCTCCTTGCTTAGCCACAGATTTAGGGTAAACCTGAGATTAGCCAATGATTTTCTATAACACTGTATCTAGGTAGAGNCTAAAGGAGTTTTGGATACACATATTGGAGAACAAACTCTAGGCTCTATTTGGGGCCAAACTTGATAAAAAAAGGCCCCTTATCTCCCTTTTCGCCCCTTTCACCCCCTTCGCGCCTTTTCATTCCTCCTTGCTCATTTTTGCCACAGCTCGCCTCCGTACACGTTTTACATTTTCATCACAAAAACATAGTTTAGTAGTTTAGTAGTTACCGTTTAAACTTTGCACTTTAGTTTTGCTAATAATTAAATAATTTAATTTTGATAATATCTCGACATTCAAATTAGGGACAGTTATTTTGATTCATTTTCTGTGAATTTCCTAGTAAATTTATCACTCAAATTTAAACCTTCCCCGTGGANATATCTCGACATTCAAATTAGGGACAGTTATTTTGATTCATTTTCTGTGAATTTCCTAGTAAATTTATCACTAAAATTTAAACCTTCCCCGTGGAATCGATATTTGGGGCTTAAATAGAAAGTCCTTTACTACTTGATAACGATACGTATACTTGCATGGAATCCCAACATTGATTGCTTAAATTTCTTAATCATAAATATTACATCAAATTTTTGGCACCATTGCGTAGGAGAGTCAAACTTATATAAATTTTACACAAGTATATTTTCACCGGGATCATGAAGCGAAGAAACTAATGTATCCCTCATCTCTGATTTCCCAATTATCATTTTCATCTGTCAGAAAATTATATACATCTTGCATCATATCTCTCGTTGGGATAAAATTTGTATAATGACAGATTGGAACATTTTCTATCATATACAAATCATTAATTTGAGCCAGAGTAAATGGTACAACCTTACCTCGAACGAAGACGACTCCTTAGTTAATTCTATGTAAGTTAGCATAGAATTCCTTTACCACTTGTACAACAACTGCAGTGGTAGTGTAGCATAGAAGTTACCAACGCCTCTTTACAATGATTTTATCAATCTGTGAACTTGGATTACTCAATCCATGATTGACAAATCCTCTTTCCTTGATAAGTCTCTTTTTTGTAATGAATTTGTCGTATAATCTCTGTGCGTCAAAATTTATAAACTTTCTTCTATTCAAAACTCCATACCTTGAAGTATTTCTAGAATTGAAAGCCATGTAATTCAAAATTAGGAAGTTTATGGTCGTCCAAACCAGTTTTTAAGCCTTTAAAAACACANGAATTTGTCGTATAATCTCTGTGCGTCAAAATTTATAAACTTTCTTCTATTCAAAACTCCATACCTTGAAGTGTTTCTAGAATTGAAAGCCATGTAATTCAAAATTAGGAAGTTTCTGGTCGTCCAAACCAGTTTTTAAGCCTTTAAAAACACCTATCAGCGGTTATTTAGGAGTGAAATCCCGCCAAAGTCCATCGCATTCACTCTGAACATGTGAAACTGCTCGAAACGCCGTTGGTGCTCTCAATGGCGCTGTCGTTGGTAGAGGCTAAAATCACTTCTTTTATTTTTTTGGTCAATTTGATTCCAAATTTTCCTCCAATACCAATATTTGTCTTAATTTATGATATATAAAATTATGTAGGACTCATAAACATTATTATTTCCTAAAAACACTTATTAAACAAAATAGTAATATATAGTTAGATAGATTTACATATGGTTTGCCTCCCATAAAGCGCTTGGTTTAATGACGTCAGCCCGACGTATCATTGTTTAGTCATGATGAATTAACATCAAAACTTNTGAACATGTGAAACTGCTCGAAACGCCGTTGGTGCTCTCAATGGCGCTGTCGTTGGTAGAGGCTAAAATCACGTCTTTTATTTTTTTGGTCAATTTGATTTCAAATTTTCCTCCAATACCAATATTTGTCTTAATTTATGATATATAAAATTATGTAGGACTCATAAACATTATTATTTCCTAAAAACACTTATTAAACAAAATAGTAATATATAGTTAGATAGATTTACATATGGTTTGCCTCCCATAAAGCGCTTGGTTTAATGACGTCAGCCCAACGTATCATTGTTTAGTCATGATGAATTAACATCAAAACTTCTTTAAATTGTGGCATGTGTCCTTTATAATAATGTTTCAATCGATGCCCATTAACTTTAAATATATTTCCAATTTTAGGATCTTTAATAACAACAGTTCCATAATGATGGACTTTAATCACTTTAAATGGTCATAACCATCTAAACTTCAGTTTTCCTGGAAATAATCTCAATCTTGTATTATATAATAGAACTTCTTGTCCAGCTTCAAATTTCTTTTTGATAATCTTTTGATCATCCCATATTTTCATTTTCTCTTTATAGATTTTTGCATTATCATATGCTTCATTTCTAATCTCCTTAAGTTCATTGAGTTGCAACAATCTTTTCTCACCAGCATCCTTTAGATTAAAATTAAATTCCTTAATAGCCCACAATGTTTTATGCTCCAATTCTACTGGTAAGTGTCATGTTTTTCCCAAAATAAGTCTATATGGTGACATTCCAATAAGGGTTTTATAAGTAGTTCTGTATGCCCATAATGCAGTATCTAATCTAACAGACCAAACCAATACATAGGGATTTACATTTTTTTCTAAAATTTATTTTATTTCATGATTTGATATTTCTGCTAGATTGCTAGTCTGATGATGATAAGCAGTAGAGAATCTATGCACAATATCATATTTTTTAATTAATTTCTCGATTCTCTTATTCTTAAAATGGGATCCTCCATCCGTAATAATTACTCTCGACATTCCATATCTTGTAAAAGTATTTTTATTTAAAAATTTAGAAATACTCCGAGCATTACATCTGGGTATAGCAATAACTTTAATCCATTTGGACATATAATTAACAGCAAGTAATATATATATATATATTTCCAAATGAAGGCATAAATGGTCCCATAATCTAATCCCCACACATCAAAAATTTTAACTTCCAATGTGTAATTTAAAGGCATTTCATTTCTTCTAGAAATATTTTCTATTTGCTGACATCAATCACATGTTTTATTATATTCATTAACATCTCTAAAAAGAGTAGGCCAATAAAATTCAGCTTGCAAAATATTATGTGCAGTTCTATTTGTTCCAAAATGTCCTTCAAATTTAGAATCATGACATTTTCAATTATTTGTTGAGTTTTTTCATAAGGCACACTCCTCCTTATAATTAGATCTTTACATTGTTTATACAGATATGAGTCATCCTAAAAATAGAATTTTGAATCATAAAGAAATTTCCTTAATTCTTGATTCTTAACATCTAGTGGTAGAATATCACCTGCAATATAATTTATTATATTGGCATACCATGGTATATTCATTATATCAATATTATATAATTATTCATGAAGAAAATTTTTTAAAATTTCATTTGTTAGTTAATATTTCTTTTTCTAGTCTAGACAAATGATCAGCTATTTGATTATCATTTCCCTTTCTATCAATTACCATAAAATTGAGCTCTTGCATCAGAAGTATTCATCTAATTAACCTTGGTTTAGCATCCTTCTTTTGCATCAAGTATTTGATAACAAAATGGTCTGTATGCACTATACATTTGGTTCCAATCAAGTAAAGTCTAAAGTTATCAAAGGCATAGACAATAGCTAATGACTCTCTTCAATGGTAGTGTAGTTAATTTGAGCATCATTTAGAGTTTTACTAGCATAATATATTACTTTAAAAACTTTGTTGTGCCTTTGTTTTAAAACAGCTCCAATAGCATAATCAATAGCATTGCACATTATTTCAAATGGTTTCTCCCAATCAGGTGGAACTATTATAGGTGTAGTAATTAGTTTTTCTTTCAATAATTCAAATGCTTTTATGCATTTCTCATTAAAATCAAATTTTATATCCTTTTTCTAAAACTTGGCATAATGGTTTAGTTATTTTTAAAATTTTTTTTATGCAGCGTCTGTAGAAACCAGCATGTTCTAGAAAACTTCTTACCCCTCTAACCGTAGTAGGAGGTGGTAATTTCTTAATAACTTAAATTCTTGCAGGATCTACTTCCATGTTGTTTTCAGAAATTTTATGCCCAAGTACAATTCCTCCTGCAACCATAAATTGACATTTTTCCCAATTTAGTACTAGGTTGATTCATTCACATAGTTCCAGAACTTTTCCTAAATTATTTAAACATCATTCAAATGAAGTCCCAAATACAGAGAAATCATCCATAAATACTTTCATTCCATATTCAATCAAATTACTAAAAATTGACATCTACATCTTTAAAATGTCGCAGGTGTATTGCATATTCTAGAAGACATTCTACGAAAAGCAAATGTTCCATAAGGGCTTGTAAATGTTGTTTTCTTTTGATCCTCAGTAGTAATTAGAATTTGATGATACCCAATATATCCATCTAAAAAATAGTAATATTTGTTTCCAGCCTATCTATCCAACATTTGATCTAGAAATGGGTAAAGGAAAGTGATCTTTCATGGTGGCCATGTTTAATTTTTTACAGTCTATACAAGTTTGTCAACCAGTAACTTATCTTAATGGAATTGATTCATTTTTCTTATTTACTTCAATTGTCACTCCTCCTTTATTTAAAACATAGAGAATTGGACTTACCCAAGCACTATCTGAAATAGGATATATAATTCCAGCATTTAACCATTTTAAGATTTCTTTTTTAACAACTTCTTTCATTATTGGGTTTAGTCTCCTTTGAGGATCAATTTTAGGTTTGTATTGTTCATCTAATAGAATTCTATGCATGCAAACTGAAGGACTAGTTCCTTTAATATCTGCTAAAGTCCATCCAAAAGCCTTTTTATATCTTTTTAACATTTCTATTCATTTTTGTTCTTG
>JXCR01131009.1:83582-108250 GCA_002079205.1 Phalaenopsis hybrid cultivar | reverse complement strand
TTGCAAGGCGTAGAACAAATTCACTATTATCTGAGGTTAGAAATCATCAACTCACCTTTTGTTGATACATTTCCGATCAACACAATGGGATATATGTTATATTTTTATTATTGATTGAAGTGAAGAATANAATGAGATATGACAAGGGCAAAGAAAAGATAGCATATTTATGCATAATCTCTTGGGTTTTATGGTTTAATTGTTATGAAAAGACAGTGTGAAGGAAGATTTTAGTACAGTATACAATATAAACACCTCAACTACTGAATTTTTTTTCCGTTCTTTCTTGCAAAACTTCCAATAAATAAGCCACTAAATAAAATTTTTCATTCCCTAATAAGATAATACCATAAATCTTGAAATAAAACAATTGACTTATAAATAATAATGAATGAAAAATGTCTAAATATTCTTTACATGCAACAAAATTATACGAGCATCTAATATCAGTTGTTTTATGCCATTTACTCCATAGAAGATATACTTGGAAAAAAATTATCAACTAAAGAGAGTTATGCATTTATAATTTAGTGGGTATATCACAGTTCTAAATTATAATAAGATAAAAAATAAAGTGCAATAACACACATGTTAATCATTAATTTTAAGCTATACATACTCATAAATTTTTTTGAATTGAAAAAATACTTATGACCTTAAGTATTGCTAGGCAATTTGGGCTACGCATAGTTAAAAAATTATAACATCCCATTTGGCATTTAGTTTTAAACATAAACCGAGCTTTTCATATTATAGAGTCTTTCATATCATAACTTATGCCTTCATATATATCTAATATATCATTTTTAGAAGCATTGTCTAAAAATTTAACTCTTCTTGATAATTTTCATGTTGGCATTGCAAGGCGTAGAACAAATTCACTATTATCTGAGGTTAGAAATCATCAACTCACCTTTTGTCGATACATTTCCGATCAACACAATGGGATATATGTTATATTTTTATTATTGATTGAAGTGAAGAATAAATCATTAATGCTCACATACATTAGCATCTTCATTTAGTACCAGAAGGGGGTTACTCTATCGTTCAACACACACATCCAAGTATACCTAGATCTTATTTCATTTCCATTCATCTCTACATATAATATTAATTAGTAAGAATTTTTATTTGGTATTGTGTAAACAATTGAGACAAAAATTGAAAACTAGCTTCATTCTTTGCATTATGAGAGATCATTTGCAAGAGAGAAAAACATTATTGTAATAAATTGCAGTCATCATAGAATAAAATCAAATCTCATCTCTATAAATGGAGAACAATCACAATTGAATCGATTAAATGCAAGGTCTAGAGAAAAGACAACATTAGTTCCATTAAGAAATATAATTACCCAGTTTAGAATCGCCTCTTGGACATGATTGTGGAAGAACTAGCTTTGTCGTCCCCGTAACTTGAGCCTACACTTTTATATTGATTTAATCTATATATCACATATAAAGTTAAGCACATAACTTGAGTCTTACAATCAAGTAACTTAAAACCTATGCTTTATTTCTTTCAAATCATCTAGCTATCCTTTTAAATCTTATCTTAAAATAGGACTCATTCACTGATATTATTATTGGGGCTAATTTCTTTTTGTCTAATATAAAATACGCCATGTTTATCAAATAGTGAATATAACTATGATTAGTAACATGCATAATCTTTCCAATGACTTACTAATTTATCTTAATTAACTTTTTGAAAATTTTATTGATCCTTTTACCTAAATTTAACTTTGGTGGTGGATATCATGCTTTAAGTTCTAATTTGTGGATACTATTTATTCCAGTGGACATGGGCCTTGGAAGTTGTTGCTAAGATCTTGAGTTCGATCCTTGCCTAAATAATAATAAAACCCGAACTTATGGATTTTTTGGTGGAAAAAAGTTTTAATCTCCATTTAAATGAATTATATATCATATGAATTCTTACAAATTATATGGCAAACTTCTTTTAGTGCTTCTTCAAATATTTAAATAAATCATATAGTTAAGCATGTTAAATACTTCATGCATTGCTCAATTACTTCAAGAGAATATGAACTCCATTATATAAAGTAGTTATTCAATATTTAAAATTTTACTTTGTTTTGTTTGTTTTGTTCAGTATATAATTAATTCATTTTAATTAATAAAAAATATTATAGTTATAAAGCTTTATAATTTTTTATGATTAGTATTTATTTAAATTAATCAGAGGAAGAAGATAATGACATAATGCTTGTAAAATTTCTTCAATGAAGATTTCTTATCCAATTCTTAATAAATGTTTGCATAATTTCCTTAAAATCTTCTTCATCTCCTTAAGATAACTGAAAAAAATGAAATATAAGTCATAGAATTAAGGTTTGCATTGAATTGAAGACGGCGAATAAGAAGAAAACAGTTCTCTAAATTTTTTTCCTTCATAGAATTAAGTCCATTACGTAGGGCTTGTTGTGTCCAAACTCTCCAAGCTCTTTTGGCCTTGCTATGCCTATCGCACCCTCACTCTGCACTCTCCCCCTCAATTTTTGCTATGCACTGCTGTGCTTTGACAGGTAAGCATATACTTTACTTCATGCTAAGAAAGGCTGATCCCTTTTGTAGCTTGGGAGTTGGAAATCAAATTGGTGTGTGTATTTTGGTTGAAAATCTTATAGAAAGAACAAACAAAAAAATTCCTGCAGTGAACCATTGATTCATTGTCATTATTGACAGAAAGCTTTGCTTTGAGAATATAGCGGCGCTTCGCAGCACAAAAAAAATTATGCCAAAACTTTACGATTAATCTATCTGATAATTACGTGCGATGGCAAAGATATTTGGCTATTTTCTATTTCATCTTTTGTTTTTTCATTTCTTTCTTCATTTTCCAAAGTCTTCGATCTGGAAGTGTTGGTGCATTTTGGAAAATCAACCGTACATGAATAGTACAAAGAAAAAATCAAGTTTATTTTTTCTGACTTGACTGCCTTGTTAAAAGGGCCTTGGAATTTCGAGGATCTCAAAATGTCTTCTTGAAGCGGCAAAGACTGAGTACAAGCAATTGGTATGCCAAAAACCTTTCATCATTTAACGGTATATGGTTCTATTTTATTTGATGAGATGGTAAAAGTTCTGTTTTGTATTTGTTTATAACTGCAAGAAATTTCCTTTTCACATGTTGAGACTAGTCTTCCATCGAACTTGCCAAAGAAACAGTCCATGAGTTTCATATTTCACTGAATTCTGGTTATGGCACTTGTTTTTCACATCTAAATATCTTTTTTTTTTAATTTAAATTCCATAACTAGTTTAGATATATAGTTTTGCATTCTGAATAAGATTATGATGGTGAAATGAAATTTAAGAGAGAAAAACATAACAACAAGAAATACAATAAAAGCTGAGAAATAAAGGGAAGGAGGCAGAGTATACCTTACACCCACCTGAATTTGGAGGACTCTTGGTATCAGCCAAAGAAGGAAAAAAGAGCCACAATGTTAACCAGAATAGGGAAAGGATCTAGCTGACTGCTCAAGGAGGAAGGCGAGCAACTGTCTTTGTTTTCTCCTCTTGGCAAGCACTATCCTATTATAAAATTAAAGCCCTTTATATAGATGAGGATATGTATGTAGTCACAAGTACTAAGGTACCCATAAGCATACATAAAGGCCAACATGCCATAATACATGAAATTAAGCAAATCATCAAGTAAACATAAATACTAATAAACTAGTTCTCTTTATTATCTAGCATTAGAATCATGTATGACTTGTGAAATATTGCATCTAGTCCCTTGAGTTTCTAAGAGTTTTTCCTTGAAGAGTTGGAGGGGAGGCGATTAAGGCAGTGAAGTTTGATGTGCATAAAAAAAATGTAGTGTTGTATGATGTGTTTACTGCATTGTCGTGTCATTTTTTTTATGCGGGCTAGAAATTTTGCGGTGGTAGAGTAATGAATTATCATTCTAGCATTTTACAAGAATTCAACACACACTCAAGTAAAAGAAAAACAACTAGTAATGACACCCGAAGTTTTTATGTGGAAAACCCGTAAAGAGAAAAAAACCATGAGACTTGACTCAGTTGTAAAAATTCACCATATGTTGATGATTACAGAGAACCTTTATTCCACAGACGGAAAAATGATTACTAGGTTTTTCAAGTTACAATATCAACTGGCGGCTTCCAATCGGTGGTGGTCGGTGGTGATTGGTGGGTGATTGTCGATGGTCAACGCTAGTTCACGATGTTTGGTGGTGGTCAACGATAATAGTTATGATCAACGACAAACAACAGTGGTTAATGACGGTCGGTGGTGGTTGACGACGACAGTAGTGCTTGACGACTCTATTTATAGTGTTCTAGGTGTATTTAATGCAGGGAGATAAACTATTTTGATCGGATGGTCCAAAGAGCTCCCTTCGATTAGACAATATTTTATGGACATTTGAGTGCCTTAACGATGTCAAAATTAAGCAATTTTGGGCTCGTGGGATTCTTCTTGTTGAGACGCTCGATTTGACTATAAGCTCGCCAGATTCGACACCCATTTGACCTTTCAAATGCATCCAGAAAACTTTTAAAAGTGGTTTTATGGCTGGATATGAGTTTGATTGTACTCAGATTCGACCAATTTTAGTATCATTAGGTTCGTCACATCGAGCTGATCAGTTTAACTATAAATATGCTGAAATCGAAGCTCTGGATGACTTTTTATCAAGATTTGAACACTTATTGCTCAAAAGATTGTCTTGACATCCGTGTTATACCTCAAGATTCATGTCGAATGCTGAGAATTTGTTGATGGCGTACGATTTATATTTTTCACGGGTATAGTGTAGTATATAAGAAAATAGGAGCATTTGACACTAAATAGGCCAAGTCAACAGATGAGCGCCCAGCTTTCATGGAGAGCGTTTCAAAACTGAAGGTACCGGGTTTCAACCAGAAAACATAGCAAACAACATCCCCATGCTTGGACCAAGAATTNTACGATTTATATTTTTCACGGGTATAGTGTAGTATATAAGAAAATAGGAGCATTTGACACTAAATAGGCCAAATCAACAGATGAGCGCCCAACTTTCATGGAGAGCGTTTCAAAACTGAAGGTACCAGGTTTCAACCAGAAAACATAGCAAACAACATCCCCATGCTTGGACCAAGAATCCCAGCTTTAGAGGAGCAATGCCCCAAACCCACCTAGCCGAACACCTTTGCGGCCATATCAGTCAATGCAAGTGATGTTAAATCAACGAATCGAAAATAATTTTTAGATTCAAAGTTTTCTTTGTTCAAGTATCTAGATTTTGTTGGAATGGAGAAACTAGATTCAATTGATTCACAATTAAATAACACCACATAAGTTGTCGTAAAAAAATATTAAAATAATTAATATTATTAATTAAATTTATTTATTATTAAGTCTCTCGTTCCAGCCTAAGAGAGCCCCACAAAAATGCATAATTGTTCCCCCGCTCTCCTCAAAAGCCATATCGGCAAAAAAAGAGAGGTTCTTGATTGTCTTCAATAAGATTTCACACGTGACATCAATCAATACCGATAATTAGACCATTCAGAAGAACCTATAAGGTCTATCGTTTCATCATGGACCTTTCAAATAAAAAAAAAAAGAAAGAAAAGAAAAGAAACAAGAAAACAAACACTTATAAACATCTTGAAAAACTCAAACAATCTTAATCAAATATACAAATAACGGAAATAAACATGATATGTAAAAAATAAATAGAAATTGACAAAAGAAGTTACTAATTATAATTTTGTGTAGGAGTGAGTTATCAGAAAATTCAATATACTAACCAACGAATTTGTCTCTACAAGAAGACAACACACCTTGTCTAAAAATGGTTCTTGGTTGTCTTTAAACCACGTAATACCAAATTTGTGTGTGTCACAAATGCATACCACCAATAAAGACTATCTAGAAGAACCTTAAAAATCGTATCACCGAAAAAAAAAGAGAAGAACTTGGTTGCATTCAATAAGATTTCACATTTGACACCAACTAATACCGATAATTAGATCATCTAGAAGAATCCATAAGGTCTATTTTCCAGCTCAACTTCCTTTAGGCAGAGGTAGAAAAATATGAATTTGACTTTCTTATACCACATGGCAGCTGAACTGACTTCTTTAATCTTTAGAAAAAAAAATAAAATATTAATATTTGACAGAAACCACAACACAATAATTAGCCACCACAACCAGACAACCACAACCTATACCCACAACCACAATCATCACGGTTCAAGACACAACACCACAGCCACCCAACCCANATCAGTTAATATGTTCTGGAATATTGTTATTCTAATTGAATTCAAGAAATAAGAAGGGAAGGCGGGAGTGAATACAGGCATCAACCAGGACTCTGGAACAATAAGATGGAGAAATTGAAGCCATGACCACAACCTTAAAAGGGTAAAAAGGAAAACTATTTTATGCAAATTTGCTAAGTGTTGATTGAAACTTTTGAATTCAACTTGGGAACAATTTCACATTTTATTAATGCAGATTAGTACACCGCATGGTTGTATCAGTTAATATGTTTTGGAATATTGTTATTCCAATTGAATTCGAGAAATAGGAAGGGAAGGAGGGAGTGAATACAAGCATCAACCAAAACTTTTGAACAACAAGGTGGAGAAATTGAAGCCATGACTACAACCTTAAGAGGGTGAAAAGGAGAACTATTTTATGCAAATTTGCTAAGTGTTGATTGAAACTTCTGAATTCAACTTGGGAACAATTTCACAATTTTATTAATGCAGACTAGTACACCACATGGTTTTATGATAGTTATTTGGACATGCTGTTTGATTGCTTTATTCTATGGTACTAGGCCATCTTAAAATATAACCCCTCTTGATACCTAATAAATCGACCAAGTTCTGTTTTTTGAACTTAATTATAAACGTCATGTTATCAATTTAACCCCAAAAAATAAAAATGTTACCTCATTTTTATTGTTGCTCTAATTTATTTCGAGAAATAGGAAGGGAAGGAGGGAGTGAATACAGGCATCAACCAGGACCCTTGAACAACAAGGTGGAGAAATTAAAGCCATGACTACAACCTTATGAGGGTTAAAAGGAGAACTACTTTATGCAAATGTGCTAAGTGTTGATCGAAACTTTTGAATTCAACTTGGAAACAAATTCACATTTTATTAATGCAGATTCGTACACCGCATGATTGTATCAATTAATATGTTCTGGATTATTGTTATTCCAATTGAATTTGAGAAATAGGAAGGGAAGGAGGGAGTGAATATAGGCATCAACCGGGACTCTTGAACAACAAGGTGGAGAAATTGAAGCCATGATTACAACCTTAAGAGGGTAAAAAGGAGAACTATTTTATGCAAATTTGGTAAGTGTTGATTGAAACTTCTGAATTCAACTTGGGAACAATTTATTAATGCAGATTCGTAGACGGCATGGTTGTATGATAGTTATTTGGACATGCTGTTTGATTTCTTTATTCTAACAGGCCATCTTAAAACATAACCCCTCTTGATCCCTAATAAATCGACCAAGCTCTGTTTTTTGAACTTAATTATAAACGTCATGTTATCAATTTAACCCCAAAAAATAAAAATGTTACCTCATTTTTATTGTTACTCTAATTGAATTCAAGAAATAGGAAGGGAAGGAGGGAGTGAATACAGGCATCAACTAGGACTCTTGAACAACAAGGTGGAGAAATTAAAGCCATAACTACAACCTTAAGAGGGCAAAAAGGAGAACTATTTTATGCAAATTTGCTAAGTGTTGATTGAAACTTTTGAATTCAACTTGGGAACAATTTCACATTTTATTAATGCAGATTCATACACCGCATGGTTGTATCAGTTAATATGTTCTGGAATATTGTTATTCCATTTGAATTCGAGAAACATGAAGGGAAGGAGGGAGTGAATACAGACATCAATCAGGACCATTGAACAACAAGGTGGAGAAATTGAAGCCGTGACTACAACCTTAAGAGGGTAAAAAGGAGAACTATTTTATGCAAATTTGCTAAATGTTGATTGAAACTTCTGAATTCAACTTGGGAACAATTTCACATTTTATTAATGCAGATTTGTACATGGCATGGTTGTATGATAGTTATTTGGACATGCGGTTTGATTGCTTTATTCTAACTTTCATGGTACTAGGCCATCTTAAAACATAACCCCTCTTGATCGCTAATAAATCGATCAAGCTCTGTTGTTTGAACTTAATTATAAACATCATGTTATCAATTTAGCCCCAAGAAATAAAAATGTTAACTCATTTTTGCAGAAAAACCATAGAAGTTCCAACGTGAAGAAATTGCTCGAGACAACAGAGTTGAGGCGGTCATCAAGGATGCGCAATCCAGTTCCTTTATATCGTGATGATGTATGATATTGCTATTTCAGTATGAGTAAAAGAAAGAATTAATACTTCTTGCTAATCTTTCTTTGATACTGCCTTTTATTGCGATTGCTGATTTTAATATCTTTTGCCTCCTTGGATCTTGCACTTTTACTGTTTTCTACTTGGAATAGAAATTTCAGTTTTAGCACATAGTGGTTATCTATTTGTTAGAAGTCCGTTTTATAATTTATCCTCACCTTCTTTACAATCATATCGGTGCATGAGCTACTTTTCTCTCCTAGAAAGAAAATGCCCATTTTCCTCCCTCATTAAATTTGGCGTATGCTGTCATATATTGTTCTCAAACTCGAAATCAAACCACTGATTTCGATTTATGACCTGAGATTACTTTTATATCAATTTTCATCTTGGTGAACTCTTCTGTTTAGGGTTTGTACAAGACTAAAAATGACGGAAGACTTCATATTGAAATTTGAATCATCAATTTAGATCAGCATCTCAGACAGCCAATAACTTGGAATTCAGCATCACAAGAAGTGATTGCTCTGTGCATAATTTTGCACAATTTTTTTCAAAGCCCAGAAGGATTGACCCAAGATTTAATTGTTTAAACACTAAAGAGTTTAGTCAGATTAACTCCTCAGCCCTAGAGAATATAGTTGTTGACCTCCATGTCCATAGGCAAATCTAATCAAATGTGTTGACAAGGGAAAATGATGGATTTAATTTCAAAACAAATTGAATTAGAACGACTCTCTTGCTTGAAAAGAGTATTTGACTGGTGCCATTTCACCGAAAGACATGTTTCATTGAATCAAAACATCAAAATGGTTAAAAAAATGCTACCGATGTCCCTTGAGCTACCAGATGAGGAAAGGGTAGAAATTTTTCATATACTGGGGGGAAAATTAATATGAGGAAGTGCATGCACACACTCATTCTTTATATTACTAATAAATTACTATTATTATCATTTATAAATTAATAAATATATTTACAAACACACAAACAACACTATTTTTTAATTTTATTGTTATTAAAAAGAAAAAAAAAATAAAAGTGGCAGTTTTATTGGCCCCAAATTTTCAAAAACTAGATATGCTTCACGGTTGTTGTGTATAATAGTACAATGTTTAATGACAATGTCATAGCGCAATATGACATTTTTAAATTAAGAGAATAATTAAATTTTATAAAGCCCATAATCGTGTGCTGGCTCCCTTCTTTTGCAATTCCTTCATGCGATTTCCTAAGCTTGAGTGATTCCTATCTCCCTCTCAATTTCATAAGTCTTCTCTTCTTTCATTAACTCTCTCTCACAAACACACCCTTCCCCTAAAATCTTTTAATTCTTTTCTTCTCATAAGTAGGGTTTTAATAAAGCTAACTAGAGTCAAGTCTGTTTTTAATTGGACAGCTTGGTCGAATCATAAGGTTATGCTCATTCAATCTTGAATTGAGCTTTAACATATATGTGTCAAAGTTTTGAGAAAAATAGGTTGAATTCTGAATAAGCTCGATGTCTTTTCCCTTTGCTTTCATTCCATTAAATAATAATCTTACAATCTATTTTAGGTACAAAATAAAGTGCATAATCTATTTTAGGTAGCTTAATAATATATATTCCTAATCTAAATATTCAGCTACAAGGGAAATAAATCATAATAAAGACATTGAGAATAATTTAAATAAGGAAGCTCCTAATTATAAAAAAAACTCTTAATTTAGCTGCCTGATTTCCGTCCCTCCTGATTGACATTCCTCCTTCAAATTGATGCTGACTGATCAAGAAGCATCAATTTGCCAACAAAAAACTGATAACATTGTCAGAACAAAAAATCCTCAAGCAGTGAGTGTCGAAGCTGAAAGTACCGAAGCCTGAAAGTGCCGAATCCCGAGAGTGTCGAAGCCCGAGAGTGACGAAGCCTGAGAGTGACGAAGCCCAAGAGTGCCGAAGCCTCAGAGTGCCAAAGCCCTATGGTTTGTCGAAGCCGAAGCCATCGATCTAAGGAGTGTCGAAGCCGAAGTTTAAGCGAACGAAGCGAAGCGTAAGAAGAAGTCAAAGATTCCACAGAAACAACGATGGCTAGCAAAAGAGATCTGAAGAAATAATGAGACAAAGAAAAAATGAGCGATAATCATGGGAAAGAAATAGTTCCTCCCTTCCCGTCCTACAAGAAGGCTGACGGGAAGGGAGCCTTGATGGTACTCCAACAATTATCAGTGGTTAGGGGAAAAAATTGGCTCTGATATCATGTTAACGTTTTGAGAATAATAGACTGAATTCTGAATAGGCTCGATGTTTTTTCTCTATGCTTTCATTCCATTAAAAAATAATCTTACAATCTATTTTAGGTACAAAATAAAGTGCATAATCTATTTTAGGTAACTTAATAATATATATTCCTAATCTAAATATTCAGCTACAAAGGAAATAAATCATAATAAAGACATTGGAAATAATTTAAATAAGGAAGCTCTTAATTATAGAAAACTTCTAATTTAGCTGTCTGATTTTCGTGCTTCCTGATTGACAATATGTTCATACATGACTAGCTTAAATTTTTTAATCTTCATTCTTAATTTGTGCTTGGCTTGTTTATATTAATTGTACAAATAAAAAAATTCAAATGATAGCATAAATTTTTTATATAAAATTAAAATTTTGATTTGTACTTAATTTTTTATATAAGGCTAGTAAATAATTCTGATTTTTTTATATATAATTATTAATAAATAATTTTGAAAATTTAAGTAAACAATCAATTGAATAATTTTTAAGTTAACATCTAGTTAGTTTATACCAAGTAAATAAAATATTATATAAGTTGTAAGTAAATTTTCTTACCATCAATAATATAAATAAGTGCTAACAAACTAATTCATTGAAAAACAATTGCATTAAATTTATATGTATATTGATATTAAATTATAATATATTAAATGTATGACTAAGTAAGTTTTAGTTAATCAAAATTTATTTTAATAATATATTATTCAAGTATAAAACATTTAACAAGTTGTTCATTGAATAATAAGAGAGTTTGTTCGTGAATGTTAATAAACATGTTAGGTTATGTTCAATTTTGGTTCTTTTAATCTTTGAGTTTTAAAAAAAATTGAACTTGTTTATTTTATATTTTGAATAAACATGATCGAGTACTAATCGAGTCAAGTTCAAGTTGTTCACAAGTGTGTTTGTTCATTTCATATTCTACTCATAAGCATGCCTTCATTGTGATAGTGAGTATAGAATAGTGGCCTCATCACCCTACAAGTCCTCTTACATGTTTTTCCTAACAAGAAAGAGAATTTAAATTCTTTCCCTTTTGTAAAAACAAAAGATGACCTTTTTGTATTTTCTTTATACAAGAAAGTCGAACAATGTCTAGGTTTTTTGTGCAACACTTATATGCATTTTCTTAATGCAATAAAGAATAAAATATTGTTTGTGTCATTTTGTGCACCTATTGACGCTTATTTTAGGCATGGTAGACAAACTTACAAAATTCATGGAGTTGCTACCATATTCACCATAATTTATTTAAAAAGTCAAAATTAAAAATGATTTTTGGAGTGATGAAAAGCAATAAAAACTGAGAAGAATGGTAAAACATATTTAAAAAAATGATAAGTAAACACTTAAAATCAGCGGAGTAAAAAAATGTTCAAAGCGGGCGCACAAAATAGTTTTATAAAAATTCACTTAACCCTTTTCATCCAGATTTAGGATCAACATTGGTGGTTTTAAAACTTTTTTGGTTTGAACTTTTAATATAAAAAGATAAAATATATAATGATAAAAAAATTTTATATTCTTAAAATATTGCCTGATTACTTTTTTATCAATCTCATCTAATATTTTTTTCTCAATATAAATGACTTGAAAATATTTATCCATTAATATCTAAATATATTTCATATTTGATTTTGTTTAATAGTTATAGCAGAAAATTTTTTTAGCACTTGTTATAGTAATGTTATTGTAATGAGTAAAGTCAATGCTAATTTCAATAAATTCAATAAAAGGTGATATAAAGTAGCCTTTTTTATCTTAATATTTATTCTGCTAGACTTCCATAATATTTGGAGTGGTGAATCATAATGCGGAGCTCACTAGTTTCATAATAATGCAAATTTCTTGAGTGGCGAATCATAGCATACTCTTCATAGGGCCAAATATCTATTATTAGCTAAGATCAATTTCAAATAATTTTCTTAAATAAATGTCCNTGGAGTGGTGAATCATAATGCGGAGCTCACTAGTTTCATAATAATGCAAATTTCTTGAGTGGCGAATCATAGTATACTCTTCATAGGGGGCCAAATATCTATTATTAGCTAAGATCAATTTCAAATAATTTTCTTAAATAAATGTCTACACACGTCTTACATGGTCTGTTTAGATGACAACCTATAGTTTAGATCAGGTTGAGTTGACTGCATTCTTTGATTAAGTAAATTAGAGTATATGATAACTTAGGATGACAAAATAAGAGGATTTTGATTAGGTTTGTTATCATTACCCTTATCATCCATTTAAGTTGATGACAATAAATTTTCTCAATCCTAAAACTAAACTATTGCTAGTATACGTCTGAAACTTAGCGTTTATCAATTAGCCTTGAACAAAGTTATCTCATCATCAAGAGATATAATTAATCAAAGGAGCTTGTGATTAGAGAGTTTTATTTATGAAATATTATATTAATCTAACTTATTTTCAAATAAAATGAGTTAATTTTATAATTTTGTTAATAAAAATTACATATAAAGGTTGATAGGATATAAATGATATAATATTACATAAAAAAATAAGTAAATTCTAATTTTTGAGCTGCAAAGCTAAGTAGTTACAGTTGCAGTGCTAAGGGTATTACCTCATAGAGTTGAAAATTTAGAATTAACAAAGAGCGCAACTGTGCGGTTCTACATAGTCCAAAAATAGAGAAGGCAACTTTGAGATGCTTGACCTGAGTGTCGTGGAGCTACATCTAGTTCTGGAATCAAAGAACAAAGCGTCAAGGTGCCACGATTTGAGCTAGTTTCATTTTAAAACAATTTTCTAGGTTAATTTAGAAGTTATTGGGGAGTTATGAACCAGTGATTTAGCCGTGATTTAAGAGTGGTCTAAGGGACTTTAGAGGGGACTTTTGAGAGTGTGTGAGTACACTTGTGTAAAAGTGAGAGTGAGAGCATTGGAGAGAGTATTAGGGAGAAATGAGAGAAGTAAGGAGAAGAGGTCAAAGGAACAAATGTCTATTAAAAGCTAATACTCTATCTTTCCAAATTTTTTATAAGCNGTGCCATTTCACCGAAAGACATGTTTCATTGAATCAAAACATCAAAATGGTTAAAAAAATGCTACCGATGTCTCTTGAGCTACCAGATGAGGAAAGGGTAGAAATTTTTCATACNGTGCCATTTCACCGAAAGACATGTTTCATTGAATCAAAACATCAAAATGGTTAAAAAAATGCTACCGATGTCCCTTGAGCTACCAGATGAGGAAAGGGTAGAAATTTTTCATATACTGGGGGGAAAATTAATATGAGGAAGTGCATGCACACACTCATTCTTTATATTACTAATAAATTACTATTATTATCATTTATAAATTAATAAATATATTTACAAACACACAAACAACACTATTTTTTAATTTTATTGTTATTAAAAAGAAAAAAAAAATAAAAGTGGCAGTTTTATTGGCCCCAAATTTTCAAAAACTAGATATGCTTCACGGTTGTTGTGTATAATAGTACAATGTTTAATGACAATGTCATAGCGCAATATGACATTTTTAAATTAAGAGAATAATTAAATTTTATAAAGCCCATAATCATGTGCTGGCTCCCTTCTTTTGCAATTCCTTCATGCGATTTCCTAAGCTTGAGTGATTCCTATCTCCCTCTCAATTTCATCTCATAAGTCTTCTCTTCTTTCATTAACTCTCTCTCACAAACACACCCTTCCCCTTAAATCTTTTAATTCTTTTCTTTTCTCATAAGTAGTGTTTTAATGAAGCTAACTAGAGTCAAGTCTGTTTTTAATTGGACAGCTTGGTCGAATCATAAGGTTATGCTCATTCAATCTTGAATTGAGCTTTAACATATATGTGTTAAAGTTTTGAGAAAAATAGGCTGAATTCTGAATAGGCTCGATGTCTTTTCCCTTTGTTTTCATCCTATTAAATAATAATCTTACAATCTATTTTAGGTACAAAATAAAGTGCATAATCTATTTTAGGTAGCTTAATAATATATATTCCTAATCTAAATATTCAACTACAAGGGAAATAAATCATAATAAAGACATCGAGAATAATTTAAATAAGGAAGCTCCTAATTATAAAAAAAAACTCTTAATTTAGCTGTCTGATTTCCGTCCCTCCTGATTGACATCCCTCTTTCAAATTGATGCTGACTGATCAAGAAGCATCAATTTGCCAACAAAAAACTGATAACATTGTCAGAACAAAAAATCCTCAAGCAGTGAGTGCCGAAGCTGAAAGTACCGAAGCCTGAAAGTGCCGAATCCCGAGAGTGTCGAAANATCAAGAAGCATCAATTTGCCAACAAAAAACTGATAACATTGTCAGAACAAAAAATCCTCAAGCAGTGAGTGTCGAAGCTGAAAGTACCGAAGTCTGAGAGTGCCGAATCCCGAGAGTGTCGAAGCCCGAGAGTGACGAAGCCTGAGAGTGACGAAGCCCAAGAGTGCCGAAGCCTCAGAGTGCCAAAGCCCTATGGTTTGTCGAAGCCGAAGCCATCGATCTAAGGAGTGTCGAAGCCGAAGTTTAAGCGAACGAAGCGAAGCGTAAGAAGAAGTCAAAGATTCCACAGAAACAACGATGGCTAGCAAAAGAGATCTGAAGAAATAATGAGACANAGTGCCAAAGCCCTATGGTTTGTCGAAGCCGAAGCCATCGATCTAAGGAGTGTCGAAGCCGAAGTTTAAGCGGACGAAGCGAAGCGTAAGAAGAAGTCAAAGATTCCACAAAAACAACGATGGCTAGCAAAGGAGATATGAAGAAATAATGAGACGAAGAAAAAATGAGCGATAATCATGGGAAAGAAATAGTTCCTCCCTTCCCGTCCTACAAGAAGGCCGACGGGAAGGGAGTCTTGATGGTACTCCAACAATTATCAGTGGTTAGGGGAAAAAATTGGCTCTGATACCATGTTAACGTTTTGAGAATAATAGATTGAGNATGAGACAAAGAAAAAATGAGCGATAATCATGGGAAAGAAATAGTTCCTCCCTTCCCGTCCTACAAGAAGGCTGACGGGAAGGGAGCCTTGATGGTACTCCAACAATTATCAGTGGTTAGGGGAAAAAATTGGCTCTGATATCATGTTAACGTTTTGAGAATAATAGACTGAANTAATGCAGATTTGTACATGGCATGGTTGTATGATAGTTATTTGGACATGCGGTTTGATTGCTTTATTCTAACGTTCATGGTACTAGGCCATCTTAAAACATAACCCCTCTTGATCGCTAATAAATTGACCAAGCTCTGTTGTTTGAACTTAATTATAAACATCATGTTATCAATTTAGNCAGCACAACCATCATACCACAAACCCAAAACACAACTACCATATCCCACAACACAACTACCATAACCCACAACACAACCACCCAAAAGTAGGCTGCTTAAAGTTAACAAAATCATTTTATTTTCCTGTTGCATCTTACTGCTGTGGGGATGTATAAGAATTTATTTGTAGTCTTCTCCTAGAGATAATGAAGATGATGTCTACATGTTATTGATGATAATCGCTGAAAAGTATTCTTTTAAGTTTTCCCTAAATAATTTTTCAAAGCAAATCTATGAGATATCAATGCANCAGCACAACCATCATACCACAAACCCAAAACACAACTACCATATCCCACAACACAACTACCATAACCCACAATACAACCACCCAAAAGTAGGCTGCTTAAAGTTAACAAAATCATTTTATTTTTCTGTTGCATCTTACTGTTGTGGGGATGTATAAGAATTTATTTGTAGTCTTCTCCTAGAGATAATGAAGTGATGTCTACATGTTATTGATGATAATCGCTGAAAAGTATTCTTTTAAGTTTTCCCTAAATAATTTTTCAAAGCAAATCTATGAGATATCAATGCAAAAAATAATTTCCACCACCACACATAGCACAACCACCACAACCCTCAGCATAGCCACCATAAGTCAGAGCCACCACCTCATCCCACAGCCAACCACAACACAATCACCATAACGCACAACACAACCACCCAAATGTAGGGTCATTTGGAAGCTTAAAGTTAGCTAAATATGCTTTGTATTTACACTAACAATACAGTTTTTTAAGATTTCTGTCAAGCGTTGCTTGAAAATTTGTAATCCAACCGAGTTTGTGGCTAAGGAATAACCTACTCTTGGAATTAATTTTATTATTATCTAGGAGCTTGCTCATTCGGGTGGGGGGGGTACTTGCATGAAATCAGTTAATATGTTCTGGAATATTGTTATTCTAATTGAATTCAAGAAATAAGAAGGGAAGGCGGGAGTGAATACAGGCATCAACCGGGACTCTGGAACAATAAGATGGAGAAATTGAAGCCATGACCACAACCTTAAAAGGGTAAAAAGGAAAACTATTTTATGCAAATTTGCTAAGTGTTGATTGAAACTTTTGAATTCAACTTGGGAACAATTTCACATTTTATTAATGCAGATTAGTACACCGCATGGTTGTATCTGTTAATATGTTTTGGAATATTGTTATTCCAATTGAATTCGAGAAATAGGAAGGGAAGGAGGGAGTGAATACAAGCATCAACCAAGACTTTTGAACAACAAGGTGGAGAAATTGAAGCCATGACTACAACCTTAAGAGGGTAAAAAGGAGAACTATTTTATGCAAATTTGCTAAGTGTTGATTGAAACTTCTGAATTCAACTTGGGAACAATTTCACAATTTTATTAATGCAGACTAGTACACCGCATGGTTTTATGATAGTTATTTGGACATGTTGTTTGATTGCTTTATTCTATGGTACTAGGCCATCTTAAAATATAACCCCTCTTGAAACCTAATAAATCGACCAAGTTCTGTTTTTTGAACTTAATTATAAACGTCATTGTATCAATTTAACCCCAAAAAATAAAAATGTTACCTCATTTTTATTGTTGTTCTAATTTATTTCGAGAAATAGGAAGGGAAGGAGGGAGTGAATACAGGCATCAACCAGGACCCTTGAACAACAAGGTGGAGAAATTAAAGCCATGACTACAACCTTATGAGGGTTAAAAGGAGAACTATTTTATGCAAATTTGCTAAGTGTTGATCGAAACTTTTGAATTGAACTTGGGAACAAATTCACATTTTATTAATGCAGATTCGTACACCGCATGATTGTATCAATTAATATGTTCTGGATAATCGTTATTCCAATTGAATTTGAGAAATAGGAAGGGAAGGAGGGAGTGAATATAGGCATCAACCGGGACTCTTGAACAACAAGGTGGAGAAATTGAAGCCATGATTACAACCTTAAGAGGGTAAAAAGGAGAACTATTTTATGCAAATTTGGTAAGTGTTGATTGAAACTTCTGAATTCAACTTGGGAACAATTTATTAATGCAGATTCGTAGACGGCATGGTTGTATGATAGTTATTTGGACATGCTGTTTGATTTCTTTATTCTAACAGGCCATCTTAAAACATAACCCCTCTTGATCCCTAATAAATCGACCAAGCTCTGTTTTTTGAACTTAATTATAAACGTCATGTTATCAATTTAACCCCAAAAAATAAAAATGTTACCTCATTTTTATTGTTACTCTAATTGAATTCAAGAAATAGGAAGGGAAGGAGGGAGTGAATACAGGCATCAACTAGGACTCTTGAACAACAAGGTGGAGAAATTAAAGCCATAACTACAACCTTAAGAGGGCAAAAAGGAGAACTATTTTATGCAAATTTGCTAAGTGTTGATTGAAACTTTTGAATTCAACTTGGGAACAATTTCACATTTTATTAATGCAGATTCATACACCGCATGGTTGTATCAGTTAATATGTTCTGGAATATTGTTATTCCATTTGAATTCGAGAAACATGAAGGGAAGGAGGGAGTGAATACAGACATCAATCAGGACCATTGAACAACAAGGTGGAGAAATTGAAGCCGTGACTACAACCTTAAGAGGGTAAAAAGGAGAACTATTTTATGCAAATTTGCTAAATGTTGATTGAAACTTCTGAATTCAACTTGGGAACAATTTCACATTTTATTAATGCAGATTTGTACATGGCATGGTTGTATGATAGTTATTTGGACATGCGGTTTGATTGCTTTATTCTAACGTTCATGGTACTAGGCCATCTTAAAACATAACCCCTCTTGATCGCTAATAAATTGACCAAGCTCTGTTGTTTGAACTTAATTATAAACATCATGTTATCAATTTAGCCCCAAGAAATAAAAATGTTAACTCATTTTTGCAGAAAAACCATAGAAGTTCCAACGTGAAGAAATTGCTCGAGACAACAGAGTTGAGGCGGTCATCAAGGATGCGCAATCCAGTTCCTTTATATCGTGATGATGTATGATATTGCTATTTCAGTATGAGTAAAAGAAAGAATTAATACTTCTTGCTAATCTTTCTTTGATACTGCCTTTTATTGCGATTGCTGATTTTAATATCTTTTGCCTCCTTGGATCTTGCACTTTTACTGTTTTCTACTTGGAATAGAAATTTCAGTTTTAGCACATAGTGGTTATCTATTTGTTAGAAGTCCGTTTTATAATTTATCCTCACCTTCTTTACAATCATATCGGTGCATGAGCTACTTTTCTCTCCTAGAAAGAAAATGCCCATTTTCCTCCCTCATTAAATTTGGCGTATGCTGTCATATATTGTTCTCAAACTCGAAATCAAACCACTGATTTCGATTTATGACCTGAGATTACTTTTATATCAATTTTCATCTTGGTGAACTCTTCTGTTTAGGGTTTGTACAAGACTAAAAATGACGGAAGACTTCATATTGAAATTTGAATCATCAATTTAGATCAGCATCTCAGACAGCCAATAACTTGGAATTCAGCATCACAAGAAGTGATTGCTCTGTGCATAATTTTGCACAATTTTTTTCAAAGCCCAGAAGGATTGACCCAAGATTTAATTGTTTAAACACTAAAGAGTTTAGTCAGATTAACTCCTCAGCCCTAGAGAATATAGTTGTTGACCTCCATGTCCATAGGCAAATCTAATCAAATGTGTTGACAAGGGAAAATGATGGATTTAATTTCAAAACAAATTGAATTAGAACGACTCTCTTGCTTGAAAAGAGTATTTGACTGGTGCCATTTCACCGAAAGACATGTTTCATTGAATCAAAACATCAAAATGGTTAAAAAAATGCTACCGATGTCCCTTGAGCTACCAGATGAGGAAAGGGTAGAAATTTTTCATATACTGGGGGGAAAATTAATATGAGGAAGTGCATGCACACACTCATTCTTTATATTACTAATAAATTACTATTATTATCATTTATAAATTAATAAATATATTTACAAACACACAAACAACACTATTTTTTAATTTTATTGTTATTAAAAAGAAAAAAAAAATAAAAGTGGCAGTTTTATTGGCCCCAAATTTTCAAAAACTAGATATGCTTCACGGTTGTTGTGTATAATAGTACAATGTTTAATGACAATGTCATAGCGCAATATGACATTTTTAAATTAAGAGAATAATTAAATTTTATAAAGCCCATAATCGTGTGCTGGCTCCCTTCTTTTGCAATTCCTTCATGCGATTTCCTAAGCTTGAGTGATTCCTATCTCCCTCTCAATTTCATAAGTCTTCTCTTCTTTCATTAACTCTCTCTCACAAACACACCCTTCCCCTAAAATCTTTTAATTCTTTTCTTCTCATAAGTAGGGTTTTAATAAAGCTAACTAGAGTCAAGTCTGTTTTTAATTGGACAGCTTGGTCGAATCATAAGGTTATGCTCATTCAATCTTGAATTGAGCTTTAACATATATGTGTCAAAGTTTTGAGAAAAATAGGTTGAATTCTGAATAAGCTCGATGTCTTTTCCCTTTGCTTTCATTCCATTAAATAATAATCTTACAATCTATTTTAGGTACAAAATAAAGTGCATAATCTATTTTAGGTAGCTTAATAATATATATTCCTAATCTAAATATTCAGCTACAAGGGAAATAAATCATAATAAAGACATTGAGAATAATTTAAATAAGGAAGCTCCTAATTATAAAAAAAACTCTTAATTTAGCTGCCTGATTTCCGTCCCTCCTGATTGACATTCCTCCTTCAAATTGATGCTGACTGATCAAGAAGCATCAATTTGCCAACAAAAAACTGATAACATTGTCAGAACAAAAAATCCTCAAGCAGTGAGTGTCGAAGCTGAAAGTACCGAAGCCTGAAAGTGCCGAATCCCGAGAGTGTCGAAGCCCGAGAGTGACGAAGCCTGAGAGTGACGAAGCCCAAGAGTGCCGAAGCCTCAGAGTGCCAAAGCCCTATGGTTTGTCGAAGCCGAAGCCATCGATCTAAGGAGTGTCGAAGCCGAAGTTTAAGCGAACGAAGCGAAGCGTAAGAAGAAGTCAAAGATTCCACAGAAACAACGATGGCTAGCAAAAGAGATCTGAAGAAATAATGAGACAAAGAAAAAATGAGCGATAATCATGGGAAAGAAATAGTTCCTCCCTTCCCGTCCTACAAGAAGGCTGACGGGAAGGGAGCCTTGATGGTACTCCAACAATTATCAGTGGTTAGGGGAAAAAATTGGCTCTGATATCATGTTAACGTTTTGAGAATAATAGACTGAATTCTGAATAGGCTCGATGTTTTTTCTCTATGCTTTCATTCCATTAAAAAATAATCTTACAATCTATTTTAGGTACAAAATAAAGTGCATAATCTATTTTAGGTAACTTAATAATATATATTCCTAATCTAAATATTCAGCTACAAAGGAAATAAATCATAATAAAGACATTGGAAATAATTTAAATAAGGAAGCTCTTAATTATAGAAAACTCCTAATTTAGCTGTCTGATTTCCGTGCTTCCTGATTGACAATATGTTCATACATGACTAGCTTAAATTTTTTAATGNTACAAAGGAAATAAATCATAATAAAGACATTGGAAATAATTTAAATAAGGAAGCTCTTAATTATAGAAAACTTCTAATTTAGCTGTCTGATTTTCGTGCTTCCTGATTGACAATATGTTCATACATGACTAGCTTAAATTTTTTAATCTTCATTCTTAATTTGTGCTTGGCTTGTTTATATTAATTGTACAAATAAAAAAATTCAAATGATAGCATAAATTTTTTATATAAAATTAAAATTTTGATTTGTACTTAATTTTTTATATAAGGCTAGTAAATAATTCTGATTTTTTTATATATAATTATTAATAAATAATTTTGAAAATTTAAGTAAACAATCAATTNTCTTAATTTGTGCTTGGCTTGTTTATATTAATTGTACAAATAAAAAAATTCAAATGATAGCATAAATTTTTTGTATAAAATTAAAATTTTGATTTGTACTTAATTTTTTATGTAAGGCTAGTAAATAATTCTGATTTTTTTATATATAATTATTAATAAATAATTTCGAAAATTTAAGTAAACAATCAATCGAATAATTTTTAAGTTAACATCTAGTTAGTTTATACCAAGTAAATAAAATATTATATAAGTTGTAAGTAAATTTTCTTACCATCAATAATATAAATAAGTGCTAACAAACTAATTCATTGAAAAACAATTGCATTAAATTTATATGTATATTGATATTAAATTATAATATATTNTAACAAACTAATTCATTGAAAAACAATTGCATTAAATTTATATGTATATTGATATTAAATTATAATATATTAAATGTATGACTAAGTAAGTTTTAGTTAATCAAAATTTATTTTAATAATATATTATTCANTTCAAACCATGAAAAAATTATTCTTAATGCAATCAACTTGCTAGTTCATATAGACGTATATTGTATTATAAAGAATGACTGTATTTTCTAAATTATCGACTGAGATTAGGAAAGAAAAAAATATATTTTTTTGATAATTNTTCAAACCATGAAAAAATTATTCTTAATGCAATCAACTTGCTAGTTCATATAGACGTATATTGTATTATAAATAATGACTGTATTTTCTAAATTATCGACTGAGATTAGGAAAGAAAAAAAAATATTTTTTTGATAATCAATAGATCTTAAATCAAGAAATTAGAGGAAACTAGTAAATGTAAATAATAAATTTAAGGTTGCTCTCTCCTATAGCTAAGTTTTATAGTCAAATCTTAAATTAATAGTTCTATAATTTTCTAAATTATTAAAGAGAAATTAGGATTATATTCTCAAAATTTTTAGTTATGATTCTCATGAAATATTACTCTATTTATCTTGTATTACTTGCACGACGCNTGCTCTCTCCTATAGCTAAGTTTTATAGTCAAATCTTAAATTAATAGTTCTATAATTTTCTAAATTATTAAAAAGAAATTAGGATTATATTCTCAAAATTTTTAGTTATGATTCTCGTGAAATATTACTCTATTTATCTTGTATTACTTGCACGACAAGTCTAGTTATATATACTAGTTAATTCGTTCAGCTTCTGCCTATGGGAAATTTGATAGTATTTTATCTAAATTTTAATTTGCCATATGAAAATTTAACCCATAGGTTAAACTCCCTCAAAAGCGTCAGATGTCAATTTTTGGAGTGTAAAATTCTTTTTTTTTTTAAATTTTAAAGGAGTGCATTTATGTTTATGATTTTATGAGGACTTTAATTCATATTATAAAAGGACTGAAGTTTCTTGTTACCATGCGAGNTATTTTATCTAAATTTTAATTTGCCATATGAAAATTTAACCCATAGGTTAAACTCCCTCAAAAGCGTCAGATTTCAATTTTTGGAGTGTAAAATTCTTTTTTTTTTTTAATTTTAAAGGAANATAGTCCAAAAATAGAGAAGGCAACTTTGAGATGCTTGACCTGAGTGTCGTGGAGCTACATCTAGTTCTGGAGTCAAAGAACAAAGCGTCAAGGTGCCACGATTTGAACTAGTTCCGTTTTAAAACAATTTTCTAGGTTAATTTAGAAGTTATTGGGGAGTTATGAACCAGTGATTTAGCCGTGATTTAAGAGTGGTCTAAGGGACTTTTGAGAGTGTGTGAGTACACTTGTGTAAAAGTGAGAGTGAGAGCATTGGAGAGATTATCAGGGAGAAATGAGAGAAGTAAGGAGAAGAGGTCTAAGGAACAAATGTCTATTAAAATCTAATACTCTATCTTTCCAAATTTTTTATAAGTTGTCATATTCTGGAATAATGCTCTCATGTTTGTGGTTTTCTTAGTAAAATCATGAACTAAATTTTGTAAAATCAGGAGTTCTGGTTTATTAATATTATTTCCCGTAAAATCTTGTGCTGTTTATACTGAATGATGAAAGTTTTTTCAATTTACTTTAGACTTAATTGCTTAAAATTTAGTGTGATCTATAGATATCGATGGAGTCATAGATGAAAAACTAGAAGCAAACTAACAATGTTTTTAGTATGATAGATATAAACATTGGAATTTTCAAACCATGAAAAAATTATTCTTAATGCAATCAACTTGCTAGTTCATATAGACGTATATTGTATTATAAAGAATGACTGTATTTTCTAAATTATCGACTGAGATTAGGAAAGAAAAAAATATATTTTTTTGATAATCAATAGATCTTAAATCAAGAAATTAGAGGAAACTAGTAAATGTAAATAATAAATTTAAGGTTGCTCTCTCCTATAGCTAAGTTTTATAGTCAAATCTTAAATTAATAGTTCTATAATTTTCTAAATTATTAAAGAGAAATTAGGATTATATTCTCAAAATTTTTAGTTATGATTCTCATGAAATATTACTCTATTTATCTTGTATTACTTGCACGACGCGTCTAGTTATATATACTAGTTAATTCGTTCAGCTTCTGCCTATGGGAAATTTGATAGTATTTTATCTAAATTTTAATTTGCCATATGAAAATTTAACCCATAGGTTAAACTCCCTCAAAAGCGTCAGATTTCAATTTTTGGAGTGTAAAATTCTTTTTTTTTTTTAATTTTAAAGGAATGCATTTATGTTTATGATTTTATGAGGACTTTAATTCATATTATAAAAGGACTGAAGTTTCTTGTTACCATGCGAGTCATGTTTACAATGAAGTAGAATACAATGATGAAGTTCTTAGATGTTCTTCC